>JAVSCE010010155.1:0-14014 GCA_032199065.1 Smutsia gigantea
ATAGATAAACCCCTAGCCAGACTCATTAAGAAGAAAAGAGAATCTACACACATAAACACAATCAGAAATGAGAAAGGAAAAATCACGACGGACCCCACAGAAATACAAAGAATCATAAAAGAATATTATGAGAATCTATATGCTAACAAGCTGGAAAACATAGAAGAAATGGACAACTTCTTAGAAAAATACAACCTTCCAAGACTGACCAAGCAAGAAACAGAAAAACTAAACAGACCAATCACCAGTGACGAAATCGAATTGGTAATCAAAAAACTACCCAAGAACAAAACCCCTGGGCCTGATGGATTCACCTCTGAATTCTACCAGACATATAGAGAAGAAATAACACAGATTCTCCTTAAAGTTTTCCAAAAAATAGAAGAGGAGGGAATACTTCCAAACTCATTCTATGAAGCCAGCATCACTCTAATGCCAAAACCGGGCAAAGACCTCACCAAAAAAGAAAATTACAGACCAATATCCCTGATGAACGTAGATGCAAAAAAACTCAACAAAATATTAGCAAACCAAATTCAAAAATACATCAAGAGGATCATACACCATGATCAAGTGGGATTCATCCCAGGGATGCAAGGATGGTACAACATTCGAAAATCCATCAACATCATCACCACATCAACAAAAAGAAGAACAAAAACCACATGATCATCTCCATAGATGCTGAAAAAGCATTTGACAAAATTCAGCATCCATTCCTGATTAAAATTCTCAACAAAATGGGTATAGATGGCAAGTACCTCAACATCATAAAGGCTATATATAACAAACCCACAGCTAACATCATACTTAACGGCGAGACGCTGAAAGCTTTTCATCTAAGATCGGGAACAAGACAAGGATGCCCACTCTCTCCACTGTTATTCAACATAGTACTGGAGGTCCTAGCCACAGCAATCAGACAAAAACAAAGACATACAAGGCATCCAGATTGGTAAAGAAGAAGTCAAATTGTCACTATTTGTAGATGACATGATATTGTACATAAAAAACCCTAAAGACTCCACTCCAAAACTACTAGAATGAATATCTGAATTCAGCAAAGTTGCAGGATACAAAATTAACACACAGAAATCTGTTGCTTTCGTATACACTAACGATGAACTAACAGAAAGAGAAATCAGAAAAACAATTCCATCCACAACTGCATCAAAAAGAATTAAGTACCTAGGAATAAACCTAACGAAGGAAGTGAAAGACCTGTACTCTGAAACTACAAGACACTCCTAAGAGAAATTAAAGAGGACACTAACAAATGGAAATGCATCCCATGCTCTTGGCTAGGAAGAATAAATATTGTCAAAATGGCTATACTACCTAAAGCAATCTACAGACTCAATGCAATCCCTATCAAACTACCAACAGCTTTCTTCAATGAACTGGAACAAATAATTCTAAAATTCATATGGAACCACAAAAGACCCCGAATAGCCAAAGCAATCCTGAGAAGGAGGAATAAAACAGGGGGAATTACATGCTCCCTGACTTCAAGCTCTACTACAAAGCCACAGTAATCAAGACAATTTGGTATTGGCACAAAAACAGACCCACAGACCAGTGGAACAGAATAGAAAATCCAAACATTAACCCAAACATATACAGTCAATTAATATTTGATAAAGGAGCCTTGGATATACAATGGGGAGATGACAGCCTCTTCAGCAGCTGGTGTTGGAAAAACTGGACAGCTACATGTAAGAGAAGGAAACTGGACTACTGTCTAGCCCCATACACAAAGGTAAACTCAAGGTGGATCAAAGACTTGAATGTAAGTCATGAAACCATAAAACTCTTAGAAAAAAACATAGGCAAAAATCTCTTGGACATAAACATGAGCAACTTCTTCATGAACATATCTCCCCGGGCAAGGGAAACAAAAGCAAAAATGAACAAGTGGGACTATATCAAGCTGAAAAGCTTCTGTACAGCAAAGGACACCATCAGTAGAACAAAAAGACATCCTACAGTATGGGAGAATATATTAATAAAAAACGTATCTGATAAAGGGTTGACATCCAAAATATATAAAGAACTCATGCACCTTAACAAACAGAAAGCAAATAATCCAATTAAGAAATGGGCAGAGGACATGAATAGACACTTCTCTAAAGAAGAAATTCAGATGGCCAACAGGCACATGAAAAGATGCTCCACATCGCTAATCATCAGAGAAATGCAGATTAAAACCACAATGAGATATCACCTCACACCAGTGAGGATGGCCAACATCCAAAACACAAACAACAACAAATGTTGGCGAGGATGTGGAGAAAAGGGAACCCTCCTACACTGCTGGTGGGACTGCAAATTAGTTCAACCATTGTGGAAAGCAGTATGGAGGTTCCTCAAAAAACTCAAAATAGAAATACCATTTGACCCAGGAATTCCACTCCTAGGAATTTACCCTAAGAATGCAGCAGCCCAATTTGAAAAGGACAGATGCACCCCTATGTTTATTGCAGCACTATTTACAATAGCCAAGAAATGGAAGCAACCTAAGTGTCCATCAGTAGATGAATGGATAAAGAAGAGGTGGTACATATACACAATGGAATATTATTCAGCCATAAGAAGAAAACAAATCCTACCATTTGCAACAACATGGATGGAGCTAGAGGGTATTATGCTCAGTGAAACAAGCCAAGCCGAAAAAGACAAGTACCAAATGATTCCACTCATATGTGGTGTATAAGAACTAAGAAAAAAACTGAAGGAACAAAATAGCAGTAGATTCACAGAACCCTGGAACAGACTAATAGTTACCAAAGGGAAAGGGAGTGGGGAGGATGGGTGGGAAGGGAGGGACAAGGGGGAAAAAGAGGCATTACGATTAGCAGATGTAATGTTGGGGGTGGACGGGGAGGGCTGTACAACCCAGAGAAGACAAGTAGTGACTCTATAGCATCTCACTATGCTGATGGACAGTGACTGTAATGGGGTTGGGGGGGTACCTGAAGAAGGGGGTTGTGTAATAACCATAATAATACTCATTTAATTGTAGATTAATGATATCAAAATAAAATTAAAAAAACAATTAGGATGTCCGCTCTCAGTACTCATAGACAGATTGAAAGATCAAAAGATTGGGAAACATATATACACAGATTAATAAAGCAGCCAGTCTGCCAGTCAGTCATCTAAACATGAAGTAATGTTGATTTTACTCCCAATATACATGTTCTCTTAGAAGAAAGTCCTAAGCAATCCAAACATAAACTCACACATACACACTCACCCCCTACAACTAATAGAACTAAAAATTGAATTAATCACAGTCCCAAGATGAGAATCAATATAGAAAAATTACTTTATGTGTATTTAGTAGCAAAATAAAACCTGAAAGTAAAACTAAGAAAACAAGTAAACTCATGAAAACATAAAGACTGCACTATTTGGAAATGGATTGAACAAAAAAGCAGTTACTTAAAAACTTAAAATTACAATACATTGTAACTGGAACTGTGTAAGACAGGCGTATACATCAGTGTAATAGAACTGAGGGTCCCAAAATCGATGTATTTACAGTTGGTTGATTTTTGACAACCTACCAAGGAAATTCACTGGGGAATTATAACTTTCTCAATGATTGGATATTCCTATGCAAAATAGATGAATTTCAAACTTTACCTTAAATCATACACAGATCATAACTCAAAATGGATCATAGACCAAACAAAAAGTACCAATTCCATAGATGGATTTTTCTCAATAATATTTAAAGAATGCTTATCACTGACATATAGAAAGCCAAAAGCAATTTTAAACAGGCAAAATATTAGAATAGATATTCCACAGGAGAAGATCGTATCTAAAAGGAAACATATATGAAATGGAAAAAGGCAGACAGACATGCCATGAGTTTAAGTTGCCTTGATTAGGAAATTAAAAAATTAAAAATGGCCTTAAGTACAAGAATGTTCATATTCACCCCTTTGTTTTAGCCTGCAGATTTCTACTCATAGGGTAAATTTAAAAATACATAGGTTGGTGAGAACTTTTCATTTCTAAATTGTGAAAGGTGACGTATAGATGAAGAACTACATGTTTCTCAGTCCAGGGTGCAGTCATTGGCTTTTGGGAACATATGGTGGGAAAAACCAGAGAACCTCCTAGGCCTTCACATGCAGTTTATTCAAGTTTGTCCAAGTTACAACTGTGTGTGTCTGTATCATCTCCTTTGTAAGATCAGCCTAAAAACCGAGTTGTTCTCTGTCTGGTTACTGTAAAGATAAAATGATTTAATACTTGCACAATTTTCTGAGACTTTACAAGCACCCAATAAGTGTGAACTATCTGATAGTTTTTGGACCAGCAAGTTCATTATATTTTTGGTATTTAAAGGAATTCTGAGGTGTTTTTAGTCGCTGTGTCCTGTAGGAATTTAAGAGACTTGGTAATACCACAAGAAAGGGAGATTTCATAAGAAGTATTTGTGTTATTTCATTATGGCAGTATGAACTATGACCCACATATATAACAACAGGATGTGATACAATAAAGGACCATGAAATCTGGAGGGTGGTGGGTTTGGCTTTAAACAGTTGTTTCCCAAATTTGGATAGTTGAAGCAAATATTTCCAGATGATATTCCATAGAGATTAATTATTATTTGTATTGTATCACAGTTCATCATTATTTAATTTTTATAGATTTTGCTATACCACAGAGATTAATTATTGTTCTGAGACTGAAGAGGCCTATTCCCTGGGAGTTCAAATTTCAGTATAAGTCCCTGTCTACTATATACATCTTCACATCATCAGCTCCTGGGAGAAAATGTCTGTCACTCAGGTTTTTGAGCTAGAACTAGGCTCTTGTTGTTTGAAGATAGAAATGAATCTATTTTTCCCAGCAATTATTTTAGAGATATACCTAACTCTTCTCTCTTCCAATTTAGAGAATGTTTTAACAGAACCCATATTCCTGTGCACTTACTGTTTACAGTGCTTTTGTGTGTTAGTATTCAAGGATTGTTGATGGTGAAATTAGAATAATTTCCTCTGTAACATCAAATATTGATGTGTATGAAAATATAGGGTAATAGATGATAGACCTTCTCTTTACCTCTTCCGGTCTCTCTTCTCTTAGCACCTTTTCTCAGACCAAGTTCAGCCATAGAAGGTAAAATTTATGATGATGGAGGGCTCCCTAATTTTCACACTACTTCTGAGGGTTGAATGTATGAACCATCCAGTTGGTCATGGAGAGTCAGGACCTGTGAACTCTCTTTCTCAGTAAATGAAGTGAATTCTTTTGGATTTACCATAAACTGGCTTATGATTGTTTAGTCTGGAAAACTGGGAAGAGCATTTTTCCAAGTTGATTTTCCTGTTTTGAATCTGAAATAGGCAAATAACTCAGGTGTTTTATTTGTGTTTTTTGTTCAGGTAAGGAAAAACCGTGACTTCACTTGGTGTGCTGTTTCCACTAGATTGAGATGTGGAGAAATAGTAGGTTACCTTTCTAGTCCAGAATCTCTTCACTCAATTTTCATTGCATATATGTATGTGAAGTCATGGATATGCAGCCCCTGATGTCTGGAAGGGAGGATAGAGAATCTAATTCCTCAACGTCCATATGCATTTTCTCTAAGGAAACGTCTCAGTGGTAGATCCCATATAGAATACAAGCCAGTTTCCACAACCATCTACTTGAAAGGTCTTATGAAAATTTTCACTTGCCTCTCTTTTCTAATGTGGATAAAGGATTAAGCTTTCACTTACAGAGAAATCAAAGCAATTCTATATGATACATATATCATATATATTCATAACTCTGCATGTACATAATCATTTGCAATTACATATATACACCCAGTAGACTATTTCGTATTGTTTTTAAAAATATTTTTACCTCCAAAACATAACATCAAATAGTATGATAATTTTTTGTCTCATATGTGATGCAGAATTTTTAACAATTGCTCTATTTTTGACAAACACATTTTTCTTTTGTTAATATTATAAACAATGCTGCAGTGGAACTGTGGACATAGTTTTCAGAATTTTATCAATGTAATTAAATATTACTAATAACAACTTATTAAGAATAAATTATCTCATAAATAATGTCATAACGTTTTCAGTATTGTCAGGGTGAAGACTGGGTATATGCTGCTAATGCTTTCTGGAAAAATTTTTACGATTCCATTTTCTGAGGCTTTATTAGCATAAATCATTATTATTATAATTGATGAAGCCACTTTGTGAGTGTGATATGTAAAATTATCATTTTCAAGGTTTATTTTATTTCTCCTTTTTCATACTTCCACAATTAAAGGGTTTATGTGAGTCAGAAACTGCAAAACGTTCTGTCACACTCTCAAAAAGTGGAATTGCAGAAAACTTCACTTCAAATTTTTGTTCCTGATTGACTCAACTGAAATAAAAGAGTATTTGTATTTTAGAATCACAGTAGGTGTTACCCTGGTAGAGAGATGTTTTTAAGTTTTTTCAGAAACAGGAGTCAATTTCTGTTTGCTGTGAAGTATACTTTTGAACCTAATAATAAAGACCATCAAACCACAAAACTTAGTTGATCACCTCAGTGTGTTATAAGAGATAAGGGTGGTAGTCATTTAAGGTTTCCGCGGATGCTTAAGTCAGTTTTGATCTGTAGGATACACTAAGATATTTATTTGACAATGTTGTTCTATCTCATTTTTGACAATTTTTGTTATAGCTCATAAATACACTGTTTAATACCAATTTTATATTTTTCTGAAGTCCATGTTAATCTGTTTTTGTCTCCATTTTTCTGTTTTTAGAAGAAGCACAAAACTTGTAATTTGTTTTCCTAAGCCTGACATATGGCAGGAATGGGCATGGAGAACTGCTCTTCTGGGGCAGAGTTCATTCTTCTTGGACTAACAGATGCCCCTGAGCTGAAAGCCTTTCTTTTCATGCTGTTCCTTCTGATCTATGGAGTTACAGTTTTGGGCAACCTGGGCATGATTGCATTGATTCAGGTCTGCTCTGCACTTCACACCCCCATGTACTTTTTCCTCGGTCACTTGTCCTTTGTGGATTTTTGCTATTCTACAATCATCATGCCAAAGATGTTGTCCAATATCTTCAGTGAGGACAAAACCATCTCCTTTCTGGGATGCATGGTGCAGTTCTACTTATTTTGTTCCTATGCCATCACAGAGGTCTTCCTGCTGGCTGTGATGGCCTATGATCGCTTTGTGGCCATCTGTAACCCTCTGCTGTACATGGTCACGATGTCCCACCATCTCTGTGTGGAGCTGGTGTTTGGTTGTTACCTGTGTGGGATGGTGTGTTCTCTGATTCACTTGTGCTTAGCTCTTCAGATCCCATCCTATCGATCGAATGTGATTAACCACTTCTTTTGCGATCTACTCCCCCTCTTGTCTCTTGCTTGCTCTGATGTGACTATGAATGAGCTGCTGCTATACATTGTGGCCACTAGCAATGAGATCTTTACCATCGTGATCATCCTCACCTCTTACTTGTTTATTCTCATCACCATCCTGAGGATGCGCTCTGCCCAGGGAAGACGCAAAGCCTTCTCCACCTGTGCCTCCCACTTCACAGCCATTGCTGTCCTCCATGGAACAATCCTTTTCATGTATTGCCGGCCCAGTTCTGGCAACAGTACGGATACTGACAAAGTGGCCACTGTGTTCTACACGATCGTGATTCCCATGCTGAACCCCCTGATCTACAGCCTGAGGAACAAGGATGTGAAAGGAGCCCTCAAGAAAGTGTTGAGATCAAAATTACCTTTTGAGAAACTACTTTCTTAACTCGACTCAGAGACCCTCAGTGAGAGGTTTGTTTTGAGTAGATGGAAATGAAAAGTTCACTGAGGAAAGATTTTAGAGCTGGGGACTATGCATGCTTTTTTATTTTCCACTTGCCTGTCTTATTAAGTCATATGATATCCCTTTCATTGACAGTGAAAATGCATCTGTTTCCTTTACTGCTCTTCTCCAACCTTTAGTTGCTTTGAATTGGTTTTGGGAGCTGTGGTGTTAGACTTGATTCTTGGTATAGATATGTCACATATTTCTAACAAAGTGCACATAAAAAGCCATGTCTTTTTATCATTCTCTCAGCATGCAGCCAATCATTTTGAATTGACTTCCTCCTCTTTACATAGACTAACTATACATTTGTTTGTATTCTATGTTTTTCATGAAATTTTGTAGTGAATTTCCTGCTTGTTTAAATCTGTATATTGTTTCTTAGACATTTTGGTTTCTTTTTTATTACATTATCTATTGAGGTTACGATTTTAGGACTTTTAAAACCTCTTCTGCAAATTGGAGATAATAATACTCTAATTTTCCAATAAAATTTCTATGAAAACTGAATGATGGATCTTTAGCTCTTAGCATTATATATGGTATATTATAGCTGATTATTATCTGCTGTATTGCTAGTGTTTTTTTCACTTTTACCTTTTGTTTTCTATTCTCCCTTAATTCTTGATTAGAAAAGTAGATAATGTATGCGATATCATAACTTCTTCAATTTCTATGTCTTTTTAACTTTTTTTGCTCTGCCTGATTTTTTTTAAGCATTCCCTGTTTTCTAAACATATTCTAATCTAATTTTATTGTTATTCTCCCATGGTTTCTGTAGAAAAGTACTATAAATTGGTGTCTTAAAACATTGTCTTACATTGGTAGACTTCAGAGATTTGAGATCGGCTTGACTTGGCCAAAATTAAGGTGTCAGCAGGACCACACTTGCTCAGGTGTTTCTAGAGGACAATCAATCCTTCCTCATTTCTTCCCATTTCTGGTGACTGCAGGCATTCCTTGATTGTGGTCATATGACTTTAGTCGTCAAGATTAGCGTCTCAAACATCTCTTCATCTTTCCTACATCTTCTTGTGTGGGGGACACGTGTATATGTAAAATAGCCTCCTTTCTCTTACAGTAAAGCCCTCCTGATAATCCAGAATAATTTCCTCATCTCAGAGTCTTTAATCTAATCACACCTTCATGTGACCTTTTTCTAAATAAGGTGGCATTTACAGATTCCAAGGATTAGAGCCTTATATATATTAAGACCCATTTAAAGGCTTAGTACATCCACCTTTTGAAAGTCAGATCATAATTCACCTTCCTTTGTTCCTACAGTGTGAATTCTTCTCACTCTCTTAAGATTTCATTTCATATTTGTTATTGTCTATATGTTTATTGGAGTCACTTATTTAAATGCATGTATTTAGGTGCTTGTTGCTTTAGTGATGTAGGAAGAACTCTTGATTTAAGACTAAATACCTGGGTCAAGGTTCAGACCCTGATAAGTGAATTTGAGGAAGATGCTTAAATTTGCTTAACTTCAGGTCTGTCAGCCTCAGAGTTATCGTTGGACTTAAGGATAATAATAAAACTGCAAGGATGTGGCCCATGAAGTTTACTCTTATTAATGTTTCCTGAAAATAAATCTTTGATGGCAGGGATCATATAGAAATACCCCAGCATCCCTGGCCAAGAAAGCCACTCATTATTTCTTGAGATAAATGAAGAAATAATGACAAAAGGAATGTAGTTATATTGTGCTTATGATGAAAACATGTCTCTGCATTGGTTTTCAAATGTTTTGACTAGAGTGACGTTTCCCATATCCAAGACTCTGAATTTTATGATGAAGTAAGAGAAACATCTTTCACCTCCAGTCCTCCACCCAGAGCATGTTTTCTCAACCTTGGCACTATGGACACTTACATCTAGACAATGTTGTGCTACTGGGGTCCATCCTGTGCGCTATGGGATGTTTAGCAGTATCCCTGGCTTCTACCATTAGATTTCAGGACCATCCCCTTTTCCATCTGTGACCAGCCAAAAAGTCTGCAGACATCATCAGACTCCCCCAGAGAGCAAAATCCCGAGCTGGGAGTCCCTGGACCAGCATGCGTGGGTATATTAGAGTTCTCATCTCTTCAAGGTGACCCTCATTACAGAACCTGCCTGTGCTGGGGAAGCCTGCTCAGCATCCCACATCCTAGTCAGTTGTTAGTTTGATGTCTCTCCCAAATCTACACTGCCGCTTTCAGAGACATTGGGTGTCAGGGCTTCAGGAACACAGTTATTCCTACTTTAGCATGGATAACCATGGGGCTCCATATCCTACTGGGATAGAGGCACACCTTCCACAACTAAAAACTGATTGGTTTGTTTTATTACAAAGAGGAAGTCTGTTTTATATTCACCTTCACAAAAAAAATGTGGTTTCTTTTTCAAAATCTCCCAAATTTCCTCATAGGTAACTGCTCCAGTAGTCTAGGAATAATTGAGGCACACCTGTCTGAGAAGCAACCACATAAATATTTCTGTTATTTTTTTTAAGTGGTTATATTTTTCTTGCAGAATCTGGCCACTCTCTTACTTGCAATCTCCAGGGCTGATAAGTATTTACTATTATCTTACTAATAGCATCTAAATTTTCTGGTGGGGGTCCAGCCTTTCCTATTCCTGGTGGGTCTCTGTCTTTGCACCCAAGGAGGTTTGGGGAAGCGTTGACAGCCCGTCATCAACAGATGTATGACAGTTTCTGGATGGACACTAGCAAGCTAGTGACTTACCGGTGGGATTTTGCTGGAATAATTGATAAAAAGGGGGTTTCCTTTTGTTGGTATTAATTCTCTGGACATATAAGAAGCTCAAAAGTGCTCAGAGGTCTCTTTGCCAAGATGTGTGTGTGTGTGTGTGTGTGTGTGTGTGTGTGTCTTTCCAGCTTTATCTTTTTTCTTAGGCAGCACATTCTCCAAATCTCATTTGGGTCTATAGTCATACTACAGACTTTCCAGTCTCCATGTCATTTCCTATGTTGTTTCCTCTACTGACCTTCATTCATTGTTCTGTACTTGACAGCATTCTTAATACCCAGTTCAAGTTGTCCTCCTTTCCTGGATTTTGTACTAGAACACTGTCTGACACACATATTCATAAAGTAAATGTATTTATTGAATAAAGGCTGTCTGAGCTGTTCTGGCCTTGTCTGGCCATAGTTCCATTTGAACATGGATACACTTACAGCATATATCGGTGTCACAAACTTCATTTTTAATTGGTTTTCCTCCTACCTATTGGCTTTCAAGATCTATTTCTCAACAACCAGATAGATACTTTTGCTTCTTTCCAGTTTAGTCCACCATCCTGTCACATAGAATATTCTGAGATTTCTTTTTGATAAATTCTTAGAATAATACAGGTTTAAAATTTTCAAGACCTTTTCAACAAAAATAATAGTAACAAATCCCACCCACATTTAACACATGATATTCTAAAGAGAATTCTCATTGCTTTGACTCTGATTAGGAATGTACATACAAACACAGTTCTCATTAGCTATTATTTCCTTTTAAAAGTTGAAGCAGACTTAAATGTAAAGGAAGAGTGACTCAATTAGTATGTCAATCATATGGTAATCCATTAATAGCAACAGTTATTAACAGTCAAGTAAGAGGACTGGCATGGAGTTAGGGGTTGGCTTTGTAGTAATAGAAGTAAGTTTATAAAGTAACAACTAAGGCTTAATATAGAGAACTTTCTTCAGAAATTTAATGAAGTATGTTGATATACAATGTTATGTTGGCTTCAAATATACAACACAGTGTTTCAACAGGTACCTATATTATTAAATTCTTACCCCCTCTAGTGCAGTTACTATCTATCAATGTAGAAAGATGTTACATAATCCTGACTATAAGGAATATTTTGATGAGCCATTTTAGAAATGTCCATTTTCATTCTCACCTGCCAATTGTATAAGAGAACCTATTACTTGGCGTCTATTTGGAGTCTTCTTAATGTTTTGTTTCTTGCATATATTTCTCTTTCCATTGTTCCATTGGCTTCATATTTAATTTTTGAATCCTGCAAACTTCTTTCAGTCTTAAAACATGTAACATCCTTGAAAGATTATTACAAGTAAATATTCTCTGTATAAGTTGGTTTCTTTACTATCTTTAATCCTATGATTGGAAATAAAGGGTTTAGAAGAAAACAACTTCAGCAAAGAAGTGGTTGTTCCCCATACCTGAGACTCAAGCCTTATTTGAACTTTATCCCTAAAGATGAGAGACTGTTTTTGATGCCTACATTTTAACAGACATTCTTCTTACTTACTGAAAGAAGATGGGGCAACAAATATGTCTACCTGCCCTTCCCTTACTAGTCACTGGATTTACTTTATCTTCCCTTCCTCTTCACAGTGTTTGGCTTTGCTCTACTTCTAAGTCGATTGACAATCGTGTGCTTCATGCTTGTAGATGGGAACAGATGGGCTGTCACCCAGTAAGAGCTGATATTTTCTAAAGACGAAGCCATTTGTATTTCAGGAAAGGAGGACTCCAAAGAGTTAACTAGTAGCTCAACGATGCTTTCTTTATTCAATTAGCACTTTGTTTAAAGTAAAAGGGAATCCTGGTTGATAAAAAATGATTAAATATTAATGCCTAGTGAGGCTCAAATTTGTCTCAATGGTTGAGTAATGACAGCTAATATTTATTGAATATTTGTTGTGTGAAAAGCATTCTTCAAAATACTGTACGTGTATTAGCTCATTTTAACCTCTTCGTTACCCTGCAGACAAGTGTTACTGTAATATGCAACTTACAGTTTAGAAGAAGAAACCAGAGATCTATTGAAATTTTGCCAGAGTCATACAAATTTTAAGTGGCAGAGACAGGATTCAAACCCAGGCAGTCTGGCTCCGGACTAATTAATTGAGCTGTTATAATTGGTATAAAAGATAATTTGAAGAATCATAGATCAGGAATTCACAAATAAATATGCCAATAGACACAAACCTGACTTTCTGCACAGTAGGGAAGGAAATCAATTGTGTCTACACTGGACAAAATGAGCATGTCTCCAGACAATTATCACTCGTACTACATCCGGAATCTACAACCTACAGGTTTGTAAACCAGAGCAAAGGCACCTAAAGGCAGATATATCAGAGCAGGAGGTAGGTGAGACTTTTTCAGCATCTTTTCCAATTCTTCACTACAGAGGACAGGGAAACATTCCTGGATATTGGTACCATATTGCCTGGATTGAATTTGATACGTCTGTAAACATGAGGACTTTTCTATGTGTATTTCATAGCTTGGATTCCAGATAAATTGAAATAGATGTCTAGATTGACTCAGAACTGCTATGCTGCCAACTAAAGAACAGTGAGAGACAAGATGGTGAGGATACTGAGGTCTAGAGGGAAGTTCATGTATACATACACTTTGACTGGAAGGTGCTATGGTTGTATTATAGGTGATGAAACTGAAACTCAGTGATTAAGTGGCCTGCCCACGGTCTCCGAACTATGGAGGGACAGAGAAAATTGAGTCACTAATATGACTAATCCAGTCTCTTTCTTTTTAATATTTTATCAGTGTGGATTTCAAACAATTCTAAGGAGTTCTTTTGTTCCTCAGAGGCAAAGCCCCATCTCAAGGTGAGAAATGCAGAATTTCTGCCCCTCTACCTATACAAGGCTTCACCTGGAACAGCAATGTTATACTATGTGGACATAAAAACGACACATGGGAACAGAGGCCATTTATTCAGTTTGCTGTATGACAGTGGGGTTAACCACTATTGCTCGACATAGCAATGAGAGAGGTGAATAAGGTAAGAGTGAAACCCACATTTTGAGTTTAGCAACTGGTGTGGAGGTGTGCCATGTGGAAGGGAATAGCTTTAAGGAATAGAAGGGGTAAGTAGAATAGGAAATTATCAACTTAATTAAAGAATTAGAAAAACTATGTATTATACTGCATTAACTGTAGATACACCAAGGTGTTTTCAGGTTTTCCAAGTGGATTTAGAGTTACTCTTCTGTTTATTTACTTTGACCGCTTTCTTTTAAAAATTTTTTTGTTGATGTTGAAGTTATTATTAGTGTTGCCATCACTGTCACACCTACTCTGTCACAACTGCCGAAGTCCCGGAGCACTAAGAGGATGGAGTTGGAGAATGGCACTGTGAAGACTGAGTTCTTTCTCTTGGGAT
>JAVSCE010010156.1:0-41600 GCA_032199065.1 Smutsia gigantea
AAATCAAATTATCAGAATAGACAGGAACAGAAAATCGAATAAAAATGTCAGACCTCTGGAAAATTTAGTAACCCTCTCCGATTTGAAGAAGGAAGAGAACAATCACCAGTGAAAAGGAACAGTTTCATCTACACAAACACTGACCTCACACTGAAAAAGAGCTTATGGGAAAGGGAAAGAAAGACAGCTAGGATGTGATTTGTGTATTATTTGTATCTGACACAAGTTTTTCATATTTACAAATGGAAAACATGAAGGTTATAATAGATAAATGGCATAAGGATGAATCATTTGTAGAATGAAATAAAAGCAAGTCTGGATTATCATTTTACATCTATCACATGAACAAAAACAACAGCAATAAGAGTAACAACAATCCCTACTAGAAAGTTGTCCTGAATTTTACAAATTCACTTATCCCAGGAGGAGGGACTCTGCAACTAACTTGGTGACTTTGGGCAGGCGACCTAGTTTCCTAATCCTCCTTTGGTTCATTCATGAGATAGAGGAAATGATGCCTACTTCTTGTTGCCAGGATTAGCTTTAACCCTCGGTATGTGTACCTTTATTTTTTTCCTTGTCACATTCCCCACTGGGGACATTGTGAATCAGTACAAACTTTTTGTAAAGCCATCTGGTGATTCATTAAGAAGCTAAAAGCCATGACCCAGAAACCCCACTCCTGGAAATTTACCTGCAATGGAAAAAACAAACAAACAAACAAAAACCCGTATGCAGGCATATTTTCCCAGAAGAATGATCTAAAATTAGAACCAACTGGGAAACAACCTAAAGGTACAACAGCAGAGCAGTAGCTAAGACAATCGTGATATATTAACTGAAGGGAATGTTATGTAACCGTCAAAACTCATGATTTTGGAGCCTGTCATAGACGGGGAAAAAACTGACAAGTCAAAACAGCTTAATAAACTATCTACTTACTCAAATATGAATGCATATGTGAAAAATATGAAAGGAAGACCACCAGAAAATTAGCATTTTTATATAAATGATTGGTGGTTTTAATATTCTTGTTGGTGTATTGCTTCTACTATGTAATTACATTTTTTAAATAGTTCACAGGTCTCAAGTTTTAAAAACAAAATCCACCCACAGTTGTCTGGCTATGAAAGAGCCAGAGCTCAGTGTTCATTAGCTCCGGCCTCTTTAGCTGACCTCGTTTTTGTTTCATTTTGTTTTGTTTTCCAATACTGTCTCATTTCTTTCTTGAATGGATTTATTTGTGATTTAATCATTTATAAGGTTTTTCTTTTAAGGAATCAGTTCTTAGATTTACTCATCAATTCTAGGTTTTTCTTTGTTGTTTTTAAGGACTCCTGGATATATTTGAAAACTCAACAGTTTGAGCCAAGCCGAGGCATTCTATCTTCCTGGAAGCACAAATCTGGTTTATCTGAGGCACAGCAAATGTATGTACCCACCCTGTGGAATCTCTTTGGTCTTGTGACAGTTGAAAGTCCCCAGCTCCTTATAAGATAAAAGTCTGGAAAGACGGATCACAAGGGCCTACTCTAGAGGCCACTTGGGTTTATACATGTAACTCACACCTATTGCGTCATCCTTTCTTGTAAAAGCTGCTTGATTTTGCAGGGAAAGAGTCACAGTTCTAGAATCCAGCTGAATTATGTGAGGAAACAACCATTTAAGAAATAATACAATAAGACAACAATAACAGAAAAAAGCATTCCTGCACCCAATTGACACTGAAGGTGATATCAACCACCTGACAGAAGGTTTTTTGAGGTGAAAGGTCTAAGCTGTAGTTTTAATTTACCTATTCCATTCTCCCTTTTCAGATTGTATTTCCTCTTCCAAGGTAACTATATCAGCTTTGAACTACTATGTATTAAACATTCAAAACATGCCTGTGATGGCTGCAGCATTATAAAATAATCCCAGGTGAACAGTGTATGTAGCAACTCTTGCATTGCGAGGATTTTTTCTCAATTTGTTAATTCTTTTACTCCAGTCCATTCTATAGATTTCCATAGCCCATCGCTCAGACATCCTCAGACTGTTGGCCTGGGATAGGCTCCAGCAATACTGCTTTATAAAAAGCCCTTCAAGTAATTCTACTGATGGACCAGGTTAGGGGTCCTTTGCCCTATTGAGTCCAGGGCTGGGCTGCAGGGTACCAGTGAAAGCCCCCCAATCCAAGATATTTGGCAAAATTGTGTTATCACTCACATCAGCTTCTTTGAGGGACAATGACCTACAAAAGATTAAAATATGACAAGTGAGTTCTACCTAGCTCAGGAAAAATAGGAAATTTCCCTGGGGTAGCCGTGGGAGCTATTTAGTGCCAATTAAGTTTGAAGTTGTAGCACCTTGTTCTAAATGTCAATCAGAAATTTGGCCCCTGACACATGACCATTGGGTAAGTTCCTGTCACCTCTGACTCTCAGTCCCTGTGTATGTATGGAAATAGGATGAGTGGGGTAATCTATGGATTTTTTCGTACCTCCTCTCTAGTTCCATTGCTCTGCCATCCTGCGTAAACGCCAGTAAGTGATCCTATGCATTGTGGCTTTTCAATGCATTCTAATACCTGGCAGGCCAGATGTGCCCTGGATTTTCGCCCCTTTCAACAATTTCTTCGGTCTTCTTCATTTTGAGTATCATTTCATCATGCTCCTAAAATACCCTTTGAATTCTGGCTGAAATTGTATTGACTTTATGGATTATATGGAGACAAATTGGCATAGTTCAGTATTTCAATATTAGTTTCCCCAACCAAAAACTGTCTTTCTCTTTTTTCCCAGTCTTCCATTGTGTCTTTGAGTAAGATTTTATAGCTTTCTTCATATGTCTTTTTTTTTTTTAGGTTAAATCCTAGATAGTTTGGATTTTTTTATTGGCACTGTGAGTGTATTGTTTTTTCCATGCTAAATCTTCTAAGTAATTACAATTAACTTGGGGGCTCACTGGTTTTTTTGTGTGTATTGATTTCAAAACCTGCCAACATAATGCACTCACTCATTTATTCTAAGACATTTTGGTTGATTTTCTAGATAGGAAAATCATCCCCAGCTAGAACTTCTGGAATAATCTGAAATACTAGCGACTGCTTCCCTTCTTGTCTTGTTCACTACATTGATGGGAATGCCTTTCCTTTCTCAGTTAAAATAGGGTGTGGACTGTGTGTTTGCAGTAGTAATTCTTGCTGATGGAAAGGGACTGCCTTCTAGTTCTACAGAAACTTTTTTAACAGCTTAAACTTAAAAAATCAGGAATGGATGTTGCTTTTAATTGAAAACTTTTCAACATCTACAGAGAATCTTACGGTTTTATTTCCTCCTTAACTGATGAATAGGTTTTTTGGTTGTAAGCCATCCTTGTATTCCTAAAATAGCCTTTATTTTAGGAATATAAGGTATTCTTCTTTTCTAAACAGTTAAGATCAGTCTGTTAGAATTTTGTTTTGCATTTTGGCACCCCTATTGCTGGAGGCTGGGTGGCTGAGGGACCCTCCACTCAAAATACTGGAGATTGACTCTTGACATTTTTCTCTCCTTGGCTATCAACAACCTCTTCTCCAGCCATGGTGCCCAAATGTTTATTTCTGCTGAGTTCTAGCTTCTTAAAATAATGGCCTAAATTGATACCCCCCATTGAGCATCTCATAGATGTAGCAAAGTTAATGTGTCCAAAGCAAAACTTGGCTCTCTCTCCCAAGCAAGGCCTTCCACCAGCTTCCCCTACCTCAGTACATGGTGTGGCCACCATCTGCCTAGCTGAGAAAGCCACCAATCTGGTCAACCCTCACTCCTCCACCCACTCCATCAGCAAGTCTCAATTGGTTCACTCTGCAAAATACATCCCATTTCTTCCCAGCCCCTCAGCTGCATCATCACCATCCCAGGCCACAAGGCCATCTTTCTCCAGCTATTAACTAACTGGTCTCACCATTTTGTTCCTCTCTTGACTCCTTAAATTTTCTTCTTTATAAGCAGTCAGAGTAAGCTTTGTGAAAAAGAACCTTGTCAGGTTACTCTCCACGGGCCCTTCAACGGCTCCCACTGCTTTTGAAATAAACTGGAAACCTTCTCTGTGGCCATGAGGCCCTGGTGATCCAGTCCTCACCCACTTGTCAGATTAGGCTCCAGACACTTACCTCCATGTTGGTCCCTGAACACACCCAGCAAAATGCCTCACCATGGTGTCCTCAGCCCCTACCACAGCGCTAGGGCCTTGGGAGACACTTAATAAATATTTCTTGAACTGATCAATAAGTTACTGTACTTAAACATTACATTAAGATATGTCATTTTGACAACTTTTTTCCTCCATTTCTTCTTGGTTATTTCTCAATCCAAGTTTGCTATTTCTTTAAGAACTGGCACATACTAGTTATTTTATAAATATTAGTGGAATTAATTCTAAAGTTGATATTTGTAGTTTATTTTTTAATAGACAGGCTATCCATATCACACACGTTAATTCATAAAACAAAGTTGTATATAGTAAGATATTACCCTTTTAAAGCCATCTCTTTCTAAGGCTGTTTTGCCTTTCTCATTCCCTATGTGAAACTGTTGTGTTATCTAGTGGTATGTGTGTGTGTTTATAGGCTTATCTTACTGTGCTTTGAAGATACTGCATTTTTTACATATTGAAGGCTTATAGCAGCCCTGTATCAAGCAAGTCTGTCAGCCCATTTTCCAACAACACTGGCTCCCTTTGTGTCTCTGTGTCATGTTTGGGTAATTTCAGACTTTTCATAATAAATTAAATACATTAAATATAAATTATAAATTAAAATTATAAATAATAATTTATATTTGTTGGGGTGATCTGTGATCAGTGACGACAACTCCCTGAGAGAGCAGATGATAGTTCGCATTTTTTAGCAATAAAGTATTTTCTAATTAAGGCGGGTACCATTTTCCAGACATAATGCACTGTTCACTTAGTACACTGCATAAGTATAAGGTGAACACAACTTTATGTGCACTGGGAAACTGTAAGGTTCATTTAACTTGCCTTATTGCTGTATTCACTTCATTGCGATGGTCTGCAGCCAAACCCACGGTACCTCCCAGGTGTGCCTGTGTTATGTTGTCAGGTAACTACATCTTATTTGGAAATTACACATTTTTCTGGTTTTTATTAATTAAGTTTTACTTTCATTTCTGTTATGTCTTTGTAACTACGATGCATTATTTTGAAATGTTCTCTTTCTGTTTCCTTTTTTGAGTTGAATAGTCCTTTATTTTCGTTATTTCTGTTCAGTCACACCACCCACACTCCTTTGATAGTTACATGGGCTCCTTTATTCCCACATCCTTGACGTCTTGGCATTATCCAACTTTTTTTAGCTAGTCCGGTAAGGGTTAGTGACATAGAATTTTTTTTTGTCTCATTTTGTCTGATTCTTTATTATTTTGAATATCTTTTCATGCCTTTTTTAGCTTTCCCTCTTCTGAAAATGATCAGTTTGTATCTTCGACCATTTTCCCATTGGCATTACTCTTCCTCACTGCTTTGCAAGAATTCCTTGTTGGTTCTGAAAATGAATCCTGTTGGTCATTAAATACTACAAATATTTTTTACCATTGTGGACTCTATTAACTTTGTCCATCGTGAATGATAATCCTTAATTTTTATGTAATGAAATCCTCCAATTATTTGTCTCACAGTTTGTGCTTTTTGTTTAAGAAGTCCTTTCCCCATCCCTTCCTTCAGGTCACAAAGACATTCCCCTGTATTTTCTTCTTCTGACTTCATACTCTTACTTTTACAGGTGAGTCTTTAATCCATCTAGCATCTGCTTCTGCGTGTGGTGTTAGGGATCCAGTTTTATTTTTCCCCAGTTTCCAGAAGCATCAACTAGACAAGCTTTCCTTTCTCCATTGATGCGTGGCACCTGCTTTATCGTGTATCAAGTCCCTACTAAAGTGTACATATGGGTTTCTCTCTGAACTTGCTTTTCTGCTTTCTTTGCTGTGTTGATCTGTCCCAAGACTTTACCACATGGTCTTTAATACTGTGGATTTGCAGTAAGATTTAATGTCTGATACAGCAGATTCCCTCCCCTTTGTTCTTCCTTTTTAAGGTTAAGTTTGCTATCCACGGACATTTCCTTCCCCTGGTGAGTTTATTGAACTACTTTAAAAATCCAGTTGGACCTTTGACTGGCATTTAATTGATATTATAGGTTCCTTTGGGGGTAACTGACATCATCATAATACTAAGTTTCCCCATCAAGTCCCTGGAATACCTCCATTTTTACAGATTATCTTCTATGTTCTTTGTTGGGGTTAAAGAAAAACATTTTCCACCTTATTTTTTTCTTAATTAAGTCAATTCCTAGGTACTTCACAGTTTTGGTTGCTATTGTGAGCATCTTATTTCTTAAATTTTTTTTCCAGTAAATTATTGCAGGCATAGAGAAATGCTGTTGACTTTTGTAGGCTGATCTTGTATCCCATAACCTTGCTGAACTCCAATGCTGGGTCTCCTATTACCTCTGTCATATCTGCTGGATTTTCTATGTACATAATCACATCGATTGTAAATAATGACAGCTGAAGCGCTTTCCTTGCAGACCTTTGTCTTTACATATGGCATCGGACAGGACCTCCAGTCCTGTGATGATAGACATCCTTGTCATGTTTCTGATTTTAAAGGAAACACATTCAAAGGTTACCCTTTAAGTATGTTTGTTTGTGTTAACTAACCTTTATCAAGTTAGGGGAGTTTCCTCCTATTGCTAGTCTTCAAAGAGTATTTTTCTTGGTAATATGTAGATATCGACATTTTTAAAACACTTAAAGTCTTGAAATGTGCCAGAGGATTGGGCCACAAGCTGACCATTCATAGGGCATCTTATATGAATAATCATAGTGCAGCCAGGGACTCAAAACCCAGTCTTCATTCCAGCAGTGTCACTAACATTGTAATCATGGATATGTCACTTGATTCTGAATCTTGGTAGCCTAATTTATAGAGTGAAAGGTTTGCATAAAATAACTAATACAAGATCTTCCTAATTTTATCACAAACAAATATCTAAGGCCTCAGGTGAGTTTTGAGTCCCTTCTGCCTTTAGAAATGATCCCTACTTCAAAATGTAGTTGTTATTTTTAATGCTTTTCATGATTAAATGTTGCTTTTGCTGTTCTCAGCTGATTTACAATGATCTTACCTTCATATACTCTGTGGTCATCCACCTTTATCCAGTATTGGGCTTCAGTAAGGTACCAGTCAGCAGCATAAGTCCATGTCCCCGAAGCCCTGTTGCCCAGCTCATCAAGGCTGAGTCACTCCAGACTCACCAGGCTAACTGCCTGCAGGTATCTCTTGTCCCATGTGTAGCTGGTCAAAGCCAAACCCCTCATTTATCTCCCTCCAGACCTGCTCTGCCTTCCGTGTTCTATCCACAGAGTTGCTCAGCCAGAACCTGGGCACCACTTTGACTCATAAGTCTCTCACCTTCCACATCAAACACCAAGCCCTCCAGAAGCTACCTTCTAAGTCAAACCATGGTCTCCCAGCCGTCCCCTGACAAGGCTGCCATCTGCTACCTTGATCACTGCAGTAGTCTTGTAACTAGTTGCCCTGCATCCTTTCATACACACACATAGTCCCCAAATCCTTCTCCATTGGGTCCTTTCTAAAAAAGAACTCAAAAGTCTTCAGTGGCTCCCCAGCGCCTCCAGGATCAAGTCCAGCCTTATAATTAGGCTGCCCATGTAACCTAGCATCCTGACTGGGACACTCCTGAGAATGAAAGGGACACATAGCACCAGGAGCAACAGGTGTAAACTGCTCCAGGCACATCAGGACATCTGCTCACCTGCTTACGGGACCCTTTGGTGCTTGACCCCTGCTGATCTCTCCAGTGTGCGTTGATGCTCCACTTCTGTGACACCTGCCAGTGTTCTCTCACTAGCTGTCTCCACTGAGTGCTGTGGCCCCATCCGCCTCCTGTGCCTGGCTTCCCGAGGGCCTAGTCCCCCTCTGTGCCTCCCTTACCATATGGTGTCATCTCCTGCTCAATGTCTTCATGAACCTGTGGAGCCGTAACTCTCACAGCCTTGAGCGAGGCATGCTCAAAGCCAGGCTTGGTGTTACTCCACTTGCAACCTCCTCTTCCTCCGGCCTCCACCATTTCACATAATGTCTCCATCCATCCATAGTCTACTGTGGTGGATGGCACATGAGATAAATGTTTAGGTAACTCAGTTGAGATATTAGATAGCTGGCCTTTGCGGAAAAGAATGGTTTGAAAATTTATAAAGATGGTCCCCATTAGTGATCTGTTGTAACTATTTCATATGTAGTTTGGTTATTTGTTACCCTTTATTACGGATGTTTTCACACTCAGCCATCCAGTCAGCATTTATTTTGTATGTTTATGAGTCAGGCACCTGTCCAGGCACTAGAGATGCTACTGTAAACCAAGCAAAACTCCCACCCTGGAGGCGCTTACACACCATGGAGAAGATGAGCAATAAGCAAGCAATAAATAACAGCTGTCAAGTAGGTGTTGCTCTGTGCAGAAGGAAGCAGGGCCAGGCGATGACGCCTGCTGATGTAGGTAGAGTGGCGTGGACATTAGGGAGGCTTAATCCATCTGAGTAGATGGAGGAAGAGCCTTCCAGGCCCTGGGAGCAGCAGGTGCAAAGGTCCTGAGGTGGGAAAGTGCAGGGGGAAGGCTGTCGAGAGGCAGACCATGTGAGGCCTAGCTGGCAAGGTCCGGATTTGGGTTTTATCCTGAGCATGAAGCAGTGCCACTTGGGGGCAAGGGAAGTGTCACAGTGTGACCTGCATATTAAAAGGCTCCAGCCACAGAGTAGAGAACATATAACAGGGGCCAGGGGGAAAGCAGGGAGGTTGGTCAGAGGCTGTTGAAAGACTAGCAAAAAGCAATAGAAGCTTCAACCAGGTTGATGGCATTAGAAAATGTGAAGGGTTTGGGACTTAGGATTTATTTTCAAGATAGAGCTGATAAGGTCTGTTGATAGATTCCGTGTGTGCTGTGAGAAAAGAAAATTCAAGAATAACCCAAGGGTGTTGGCTAGGTCTGGCTCATTGGAGTGAATGAAATGGTTTTTGACATAAATCCTCTTTAGACTGGGAGTTACTGACTTCTCAGATAATTCCCTAGTTCAGTTCCTGAGGTGTTTGAGCAGAAGCATGAGCAGCGTGCAGGCCAAGAGCCAACTTCCCTCTGACCCCTGTCTGAAAGAGTCCCCAAAAATCGTAACATGAGCTGAGCAGTTTACCTTGGCTTGTAACTTTCAAATATATTTCTGTGTACTTATGTCCAGCATAAATAGGTTCTCTGTTAGTGGAAATGTAAGCAGGATGTTAATTCATTATTTGTTTCATCCTCTTCCTCTGAAAATTATCCAATTTAGTTTTTAACTCTGAAGGATATTAAAAATAATTTTCTCATACCTTATGCTGCTTTTGTTTGAAGATAACCCCAGTGCTGGGGATAAAATTGACAGCAGCATTATAGTGTATACCAGTTCTGGTTTTATGGCAATAATAACATTTTGCAGCATATGGTTTGATGTGGGGTATGATAGAAACTGTTTAATAATCACTCTACTGTTTGTTTTTGATCTCTGCCCTTGGAACTGAACACTCAGAATAAATGAGATCTTTAATCTGAAAGGAGATTTTTTTATTTTTTATTTGATGAATGTACAAAGGGTCATAAATTATCATCCAAGATACTTGGGTTGTTTGTTTATTCCTAACGTGTGCTAGCCCTTTGACATAAGACATGTTTCTTTTGTACCAAAAATTTGGAGAAAATAAGTCACTCAGAAACAATTAAATGCTGAACTGAAACTCATTCAAATCTTGTTAGTACAGCCATCTTAGTCCACTTTAAGCAGTCTCATTTGTCTATCTACAGAGAGAAAAATGAATTGACATGTGGGCTTGCAAAATCCTGCATGTTTCTTGAAAAAATATTCTGTTGAGAAGTGCTTTGAGGAAATTTCTGTTGGTGGTTGTATGTTCAAGGGATATTAATTCCTTAACCTAACAGATATCTATTGTGCACCTGCCCTGTGCTAGGCACTGCCCCAGGCCCTGAGGACATAGCATACAAGAGGCCCATTCCCTGCTTACCTTCCCACCGAGAAAAGAAAACATGAACCAGCTACTTACAGTTATTTAATTACTGCAATGCCCACCTGGGGGTCTTCCTAAGTAGACATTAGACTCACAATACTTCCATGGGGCCACACCAGGGTCTCAGAAGGGCCACATCAGGGTCCCTGTGGCAGTCTACACAGCAGCCAGGGACTTGTCTGCACCCCTGCCCCAACAGGGACTGCTCAGGTGCAAGGAAATGAGATCCATATTGGTGGGTAAAGGGTTCCCCTTGGAAGCCCAGGCCCCACAGGAGCCGATGTACCTTAGAACAGCCCAATGGAGACAGCTTTCAGGGTCCCCATTAGGCTGTGTTGGATTGCAATAACCATTGCTCTCAAGAACTCAAAGCTGTGACAAACTCACCGTGTGTTTATAGTTTCTCCCAGTCCAGATTCAGTTTATCAATCAGAGGCTATTTTTACCATAAGCAACATTGCTTGGCATTCCACCCTTATCAAGGTC
Organism: Smutsia gigantea; assembly: GCA_032199065.1. Taxonomy (NCBI): domain Eukaryota; kingdom Metazoa; phylum Chordata; class Mammalia; order Pholidota; family Manidae; genus Smutsia; species Smutsia gigantea. Next base: position 10,603 of record JAVSCE010010156.1, read on the forward strand.
CCAGGAAACAGCCAGAAATTCTCTTAAGGTCGAATTTGTCCTTAGAGAAGGAGAAAGAGTTGTGTTGACCCTTTACTTAAAACTACTTTTGCTATAAATGCTGCAAAGGAGGACAGAGTGCAGGGTATGTGAGGAGCCACTGGTGCTATTATTGTGCATCACTCCCTCTACAGCAAACGTGAAGTGGTTTTGACAGAAACAGAATGCTGACCCCCTCTTCATTTTGCAGATAACTCATCATGGTGAAGAGCCACATAGGTGGCTGGATCCTGGTTCTCTTCGTGGCCGCATGGAGTGACGTGGGCCTCTGCAAGAAGCGACCGAAGCCCGGAGGAGGATGGAGCACGGGGGGGAGCCGATACCCGGGGCAGGGCAGTCCTGGGGGCAACCGCTACCCACCCCAGGGCGGTGGCGGCTGGGGGCAGCCCCATGGTGGTGGCTGGGGGCAGCCGCATGGTGGTGGCTGGGGGCAGCCCCATGGTGGTGGCTGGGGGCAGCCGCATGGTGGTGGCTGGGGGCAGCCGCATGGTGGTGGCACCCACAATCAGTGGGGCAAACCCAGTAAGCCAAAAACCAACATGAAGCACGTGGCAGGAGCTGCCGCGGCGGGGGCGGTGGTCGGGGGCCTGGGCGGCTACATGCTGGGGAGTGCTATGAGCAGGCCCCTCATTCATTTTGGCAATGACTATGAGGACCGTTACTATCGGGAAAACATGTACCGTTACCCCAACCAAGTGTACTACAGGCCGGTGGATCAGTACAGCAACCAGAACAACTTTGTGCATGACTGCGTCAACATCACAGTCAAGCAGCACACGGTCACCACCACCACTAAGGGGGACAACTTCACTGAGACCGACATCAAGATGATGGAGCGCGTGGTGGAGCAGATGTGCATCACCCAGTACCAGAAAGAGTACCAGGCTACCTCCTACCAGAGAGGGGCAAGCGTCATTTTCTCCTCCCCGCCTGTGATCCTCCTCATCTCCTTCCTCATTTTCCTGGTTGTGGGATGAGCACAGCCTCCCTGTGTTCTCCGTCTTTGTCATCTTTCCCATTGGGGTTGGGGGCATCTCTCTGCAGCCTTTAGTGGGGAGGTCTCGGTCTTGCTTCTCTCTTCATCACGCATAGGCTAATACCCTTGGCATGATGGCTCTGGGAAATGTACATGCTATTTATTCGAGCCCCATTAGACTGAGTCCTTCAGGGCCCTGTGCCAGTGCCAGGATGGTAAGAGAGTAACAGCAAGTAGGCATTGGTTGATCTGGGCTTAGTTTTTGTCTAATGCAACAGTTTGGGGCTAGAACAATTCTCAAAACAGTCTTCAAATACCTTTGCCCAAATACTCCGGCTCCTTCCCCAGCTAGCGCACAGCACACTGAGGCCCATCTTAGCAATGATTTCGTAGCAGTTTGGAGATGTTTGCTCATCTGTGTTAAAAAAAAAAAACCTGACTGCATCTCCCTGTTCAAACAGCAATTCTGCCAAATTAGGAAGGAGGTCACATGATACTCATTCAGAAAACAAAGCTAGAAATCTTCAGCTATTGCTGGGCCCGGACAGCCAGCTGGAGAGCATATAACCTGTGTCTGCAGAGAACTGTGACAATGTTTTGCATTTTGCATTGTGGGCGACACAGAAACTACTGCATCAAGAGTAAACGTTCATGTAACCCCAGACCTCTGGAGAGAGGACGTTTTCACAGCAAATGAACTTAACTAACATAATACAAAAGGCTTCTAGGACTAAAAAAATATCCAGCATTTGGGAGCAGTACAGTTGGAGTCCAGCTCCCATTCTGGATAGCTAAAGCACCTATATATGGCATTTCTTTACTATAGATCCTAAGGCAGTAAAAAAAATTAAACTATCTTCTCCACACTGAGAGCAAATCTCCTTTGTTCATTTACCTGGAAACCAGAATGATTTTGACATTGGTTGGGTGAAGCCTGGAGATTTTAACACAGAGGAATCTGCAGCTGTAAAAACTCCACTGTCATAGAGGATTGTGTAATGAAGAAAATAAGTGTACAGAGAAAAGAAAGCCTTGCATACCTTTATTGCTGCCTCATAATTGTCAAAAAACAGAATTATGTCAAGTCCTTAGTTTCATAATTGGCTTTTGACTCAAAGAATTGGGAGGCAGTCCAAAAAAAATCTTAGGTTGGGGATGACAGATATATGATCCATTTGGAGTAGTAAAAGGAAATTCTATTGCTGTTATTTAAGTCAGGTAAATCATTCCCTGGATTGTCCAATATTGTTACCCAGCAGATATATGTTCTGCAAGGTTATTGGCTTGCACTGTGTGGGTAGTCTGTGAAAACATACATATATATATATACATATTGCATATGACAAACTTAGAAATTTTGATTAAAGCAGTTAACATCTGAAATACCTAATGCATTACTTGTTTTTTGTAAGGTATTAAATACTTAATATGTGGGAAAGCCTTCTGCGTGACCCTTAGGCTTACAATGTGCACTAAATAGTTTTGTATAATGATCCAAAGTGGTCTTTGAAATATGCATGTACTTTATATTTTCTATATTTGTAACTTTGCATGTACTTGTTTTGTTGTATAAGAAATTTATAAATGTTTAATATCTGACTACAATTAAAGAGGAGCTACAATGAGCATCTCCTGTGGCACTGGCAGTTGTATTCACTACTGCATGCCCTGTGTTGGCAGGGCCACTGGGGGGTTATCTGAGCAGAGTGGCACTTGAGGTCCTCAGACCACCTGTCGTGGCCGATGTTTCATGTACCCACTCCAGATTCCACCCTCAGCTGTACTGCCAGTCACATGTCAGCTGATCTCTGCTGCCCTTTTATTTTTTTCCACAAACACCTAAGTGTGCTTGGCGCTGGGCAAGTGGCAAAGGCCATTATAAAGGCAACAGAGGAAGACAGTCCTTGCACTCTGGAAGCTTGTTTTTGCCCTGGATTTTGAAATGGAGGATTTTCTTGACTAAAATAAAACTTAAGCTTTAACACACCTACTTTATGCCCCCAGAGCCACTCAGGTTACTAAATATCCCCAGGCCCTGTGAGCCCCAGTGATAGTCTCTTTTTGAATTGAAATTCAACACCTCAGGTCCAAAAGGCCACTTTCCTTTGTCACAATCTTTCAGTTTGTTCTACACACGCGTCCTGCTTTCTTTGCCAGGGTGAGGCACTAGTGCTGTGATGTTCTCGGTTTTCCTTGGCAGGTTTTCTGCAAATGTAATTTACCAACAACAGGAAGTAAGTACGAGAAATGACAGTGGTTGAAAGCGCAGTATTAATACCTTACAAATGCCAATATCCTGCAGTGATTAAAGGATCAAATTTTTGTATTAAAAATGGACAGAATACATCAACACTTTGAAATCCCATCATTCACAAAACTACTAAAACAATCACATACACAGTCTCAAAAAAATTACTGCTTTAAGACATAATATGGGGGGGGCACGGGGAGGGCTGTACAACAGAGAAGACAAGTAGTGATTCTATAGCATCCCACTACGCTGATGGACAGTGACTGTAATGACTGTAATGGGGTACGGGGTGGGCTTGATGTTATGGGGAGTCTAGTAACCATGATGTTGCACATGTAATTGTAGATTAATGATACCAAAATAAAAATTAAAGAAAAAAAACATTACTGCTTTAAACATGAGCCTCAATGTTAATCCTTAACAAAAAAATTTCTAGAACTATTTTTGCTTGGGGTCATGTTTCTAATTATTTAAAAATAAACTTCATGATCTGCCAATCGTAATATCTCAAAAAGAGCCCAATGGAAAAGACTCCCAAATATTAAAAACATGGTTGTTCACAGGGCCAAGTGAGTAAAATCTGTATTTTTTTCCCTGTTACTTCCAACTCTTTTGAGCTGTGCTACAGGGATTTTCTCTTAAAAATCAATTTAAATATCGTGGCCATTAAGTAACAGAGTCTAACTACTAAATAAGGTTCCAGAGAAGTGTCAGGTGTCACCTCTAATTTCCCCTCTTCCCTCTCTGCAGGCTGAGACCAAGTAAGTGTCCTTTGCTATGGAGGGAAATTTGGGCCTGTCCTCCTTCCTGCCCTTGTGGGAGCCTTAATCCGGGCCAGAATCTGAGCTTCCCCAGACTCAGGCCCTGACCTTTCCCATTATGCATTTATTTCCACCTAAGCCAGCTTAGTTCCTCTGTAAACTGTGATTTATTTCCAGCTAAGCCAGCATAGTTCCTCTCTAGCTCCCCAAGTTTCTGCACTTCTCACAAGCTCCTCGATGATGCTGAGCTGGTCCTGAGGACCACACTGGAACAAGGCTCTTGCAGTTCCTGGAGACCCTCGGGCCTGTGTCAGAACCCCCTGGAACAATCATGTTCCACGCCAGCTGCTGGGTCCCGCCTCAGAGATTCTGATTCCAGACTCAAATTTCCTGGCGATGCTGATGTTGCTGGACTGGAGATGACACATGGAGATGCTGCCTGCATTTTCCAGGAAGATGCAAAAGAAACAGAAGGTGGCCAGGCCCTGAGATACCCACCGAACCACTGGGGAAGCCAAGCACCTGCATGGGAAAGAAGAAGCTGGGAATTCTCCCTGGAAGGAGACAGCTGGGAGCTCTAGGGATGAATGGCAATGGAGGCAGAAGGAGGGGGTTAACTCCAGCAGTCGGGAAAGCGGGAAGCACGGCTGAGTCCCGAAGCCCCCTGGAAGTGAGAGATTCAGCTAAACTCAGAATCATACCCGGTCCACTAATGCAGCACTTCTCAAACTCAGGTGTGCACCCATCATCTGAGGACGACTTTGTCTAAATGCAGGTTCTGAGAGCACAGGTCTAAGGTGGCCCAAGAGCCTCTGCATTTCCCTCAGGTGATGCGATGCTGCTGATCTGAGGACCACACTCTGAGAAGCAAGAATCTGAGGCCTAGGTCATCTCTCCAGACCCTGGCCAAGACTTCAGGGAAGCATTGAGAGCTCATGAGCCTAGGGTGGAGCGTTGGGGGGGACTGGGGGAGGCTTCACCTTCTCTTTCAAGCTCTGCCCCTCCTGTCTCAGAGCACAATCCCCTGCCTGGCCTGAGGCAGCAGAATCAGTCCCCTGCAGGCAGCAGTGAGGTGGCCTGTAGCTTATCTCAGCCAAGCAGAGTCAGTTGAATGCCCCAGGAGATGGCTCTGAAAGTCTCAAACACCTTCTGCAGCATTTTCACCCCAGATGCCCCTACTTTCCTTAAACCTTCAACAGACATAATTGTTCAGTAGCAATTGCCCACAAGTTCCGAGCTAAGAGGCCTAGAAGGGGGGCATTTTCACCAAAGTGGCTTCTCCAATATGGATATGTGCCTCATGGGCCCAGGGTGGCACAGGTGACGTGTATATAGTAGTTTGCTGTTCAGACTTAGAATTAGACTCAGAATTATGCTGAAAACTTCTCAAGCGTAGTTAGCCCCCTTCAAAATCAAAGACCTGGGAAAGAGGCCCTGGTTCTAGCACCAGTAAGCCTGCGGCTGATTCCCATGGCTGCTATTTCTGGGTCCAGCATTTTCTAATAGTCTGACAAAATAAACAGGGCAGGAAGTTAGGTCTGTGTGGACATCACTGTTACACACACACACACACACACACACCACCCAGGTCACACCTGAGATGTTGGCTTCTCTGCAGAGCCCTCACACTAGAGCACTGGGGCCCCTGCCCTCACTGAGTGCCCTAAAGGGTCCTCTTCTAAGGCCGACTCTCAGAGCCCACTGTCCCTCTTCCTAGACCATATTCCAAGTACTGAGGGTGTGGAATTCTCTGCCAGATGGTCCCAAGCTGACTTCCAGGCCTGCACAGGCCTCTTATCTGCTTGACCTTCACAGAGGACCGCAGGTGTACACACCTCAATGTCAGAGAGGGACCAAGGGCTGGCTGCATGGGGAAGGGGGCTTGGAGAGACCTTGGACTCATGGGCCAGGGTGGGCACACCGTGAACGTGAGGCCCGCAAGAGGTGCTGGCTGGCTGGATCCAGATGAGAAAGAGGAAGGCAGCCATGGGTGGGGGAGCGGCCTCCCTGTGGACCTTTCCTCCAGGACCTTCAAGTGTTAGAGACAGTCCTGCCCTAAATTTCTAGGGGAAAGCAGTGAAGGATTTTTCAATAAAATTATTATTTTTTACAAATGTCCCCAAGTCATGAAAGTTTGTAGATTCTCAGACAGGATAGGACTAGTTGTGTTAGGTTCTGGGTCACCTCTTCTGAGGTGCCTCCAGGCAGACAGCTGGCAGGCTTGGGCTGGGACCACCCAACCGATTCACCACCCTGGGCAGCTGCTCCTCACCTTCTTCCCGGGTCCCCACATCTAGTGCTCCAAACACACCTATGCTTCCAAACCCCTTTTTGGTGAGCCTCTAGAAAGTGGAAGGTGCTACAGAAATTCCTTGTAACATTGCTCAGATTCGTGGAACCCCACCAGTCAAGTGACCACAGCCTTTTACTTCTACCAGGGAATTTGCGAACTCTTGCTTCTAAGATATGATCCTTAGAGCCACTGATGGTCCCTCCGTTTGATTTAAAGAATTTGAATGAACCAGAATTAATTTTTTAAATTACTTCCATGCAATAGAATGCTATACCACGACTAAAAATCATGCCTTAGAAGGATGGTTCATTACATGAGTAAGTGTGTATAATACCATTTTAAGTGAAAATCCATTAGAGTATGACCTGTAAAAGGAAGGGCCGGGAATCCATGTTTTATAAAACAAAGAAATAAAATGTAGAAATACACAAAATACATAGGCCTTAATGTTAAAGAGCTTATTGCTAGGTGGTGGATAACAGGGGATTTTCTTTTTATATTTTCCAGAAAATTTATGATGACCAAATACTACTTTTATAATGAGAAAAAGAGTGGTAACTATTAATTTTAGTTCCTCTCATGGCTTGTACCAACTGGCCAGTACACACTCAGGGATCTTTTCTGTAGTGTTTTCTCAGACTTAAGAACAGTTTTTGAGAGTATATCACGTGCCAGGCTCCATGCCCAGCACTTGGCACACACGGCCTTAGCTGATCATCATGAGATCCCCATTTTTAGGAACCTAACACCCAAAGACATTCTGTCACTTGTCCAATGTCACACAGATCCTATGTTCCCCAAAGTACATTGTAGAAATTCTCTGCCTTTAGATTGTGATTGTATTCAGAGATCCTAGGGCTGAGGCATTGTGCACAACTCAGGGCTTCTATAAATGGTGCCCCTGGTCTTCTGCCGGCCTCCAGCTTTGGGGCACACAGCTGACTCCAGGTGGAACCCGGAGGAAGCCTCCTACCCTGGACAGACACACCATCACTCCCTGTCCCATCCATGCCATCCATGCATTATTTCAGAGGTGACCTTCAGCCCTGGCCCAGTGGTTGTTCACAGATGGTGGTCCCTCCAATCAAACCATGATCCCCTCCTGCCAGAGACCCCAGGCTGGAGGCCACCAGGGCAGTTGGGGTTGAGGGTCTTTTTCTTCCTAGCTGCCCTAGCACATCTAGCCCTCTCCTCCCTCCCTGTCTAAAACAAACAAACAAACAAACAAACAAACAAAAACAAGGTCTTTATCTTAATTTTTGTATTGGGCAAAGATGCTCATTTTCAGTAACTCCATCTCTCAGCACCCTTACTCAACCCAATCACTTCCAAAAGCCTTAAAGGACCCCACTGTCATCGCCTTCCTTGCTGATTACACCATCTCTATGGGTTTGTTAGGCCTTCCGAGTGGCTCAAAACAGCAGAAACGTATTCTCTCACAGTTCTGGAGGCTGGAAGTCCCAGGTCAAGGTGTCAGCAGGTCTGGTTTCTCCTGAGGCCTCTGTCCTTGGCTGTCAGATGACGTCTTCTCACTGTGTCCTCACAGAGCCTGTACTCTCTTCTTGTCTCTGTGTCCTAATCTCTTTTTACAAGGACACCAGTCTTACGGGATTAGAGTCCCCTTCAAATGGCCTCATGTTCATTTAACTCTAAATTAACTCTTTATAGGCTCTATCTCCAAATATAGTCCTTCTGAGTTATTAAGGACTGACTTCAACATACAAATTTTGTGGGGACGCAATTCTGCCCACAGCACCATCTTTCTAGAAATGTCATAGCAGTGTGCCAGTGTCACTCTGAACACAGTTCAAAGGCTTTCCCTGGGCTGCGAGGGTCCCACGTTCACATCCTCAGGCTTCTCATGATGGGTCACCTTTCATTGTCTGGATCCCTCTGTGCCCTCACTTTCCGGGCCATGCCCACCACCCCACTTAGGAATGCCGAGGGTGCCTGCCTCATACAGCCCGTCACAGAGCAAACAGAAATGCTTGCACCCTGGATACAGCACTAAACCCAGCCTCCATGCCCCCATGGCTGGCACAAAGTGAAAAGCTTCACGATCAACGAAATCTGTTTAGTTTGGCTCATACTTATGAAGATCTGAAACTCTGAGCCAGATAATGTTCCTCCCACACCCAAATACAGGGCAAACACACCTGGCTTAGAGTTATGATGATTATGACTTAATCAACATAAATCTGGATATTAGCTGTAATTCGGTGGGTACTATAGAAAGCTGGCAAGGTCCTATCACCTCTTACTGCCAAATTCCAAATGCTAGGCATGCCCATCACCCTGTTCACACTGGCTGTCCGCACATGGAATGTGTCCACTCAGGTTTCTTTATGGCCTCAACTCATCTTCCCAAGACCCTACTAACTCCAGCATGCAGGAAGAATCCCACGGCTTCCAGGCCCTCCCAGCTGTGCGCCAGGTGGCCTTGCCATTGTCTGGACTCACAGACCCCAATGAGGAAGTAGACTGTATTTTCTTTTTCTAGCCAATGCCATATTTCTTCTGTCCCTGCATGTCTCTGAGTCTGCTTTTATTCCAGCCCTCCAAGGAGGCCTTCCCTCTCCACCAATCTGAAGACTCTTTTCTCTACACTGTCCTCCAGGAGGCAACTGACACAAGGTGGGTTTATTGTTTTGATGGCATCATGCAGAAATTGAGGCTATTGCTGTGAACCACATTAGCCCAGAAAGAGGGCTTCCAGCCTCCAGTGAGGACCATCAGTCAGGACTAATGTTTCCCCAAGAAACATCTCTGGACCTTTGATGAATGAATGATTGCATGCTTAGTCAAGCCCAGATTTCCCCCCATTAAGTCTGTCGGAGACCATTTGTAGCTTTGAGAACTTATGAGCAAGAATTTTCAGTGTGATGGGAGAGTTCTGGGAAGATGGTGGCGTGAGCAGGGCGGTGGAAATCTCCTCCCAAAACCATATATATTTATGAAAATACAACAAATACAGCTATTCCTAAAAGAGAGACCAGAAGATATAGGATAGCACCCAGCCTGCAGCTACACCTGAGAGGACTTGGCACCCCGCGAGGTGGGTAAGATATGTAGCCTCACCCTGGCAGGACCCAAGCACTCCCGCAACACAGCACCCTGGCGGAAGGAGAGGATTCAGAGCCGGGAAGGAGTGGAAGTACAGGCCTGCGAAATAACCAGCCCTGGTGATATGCACTGGGAGTGCTGACACACATGGCATGGTGTATCGGAGATTGGAGAGACAGAGAGTGCAGGATCTGAGCCGGGGAATGCACCGGGTCCTCGCAGTGGCTCCCCAGGACAAAAGAAGAGCACGCGCTTTTTTTAGCAGTCTTAAAGAGACAGGGGCCCAACAGAGGAGCAGGATTGTCCCAGCACACGCAGCCCAGCAGGCTGGGAGTCCTGGGGAATTTCAGACCCCTTGGCTGGGGACTGGAAAAAGTTGCCGTACTGAGACTTCCCACACAGATCAAAAGCCTCCCATTCGTTCCCGCCCCGGCCAGAGCTACAAAGGGCCCTGCAGAGTGGCACATCTGCGGCGACGGAATAGTGGAGCAACAGCGCCACCTACAGCATCCCCACAGAATCTACTCCCGGCGGGCATTTTTTCTCTCTCTCTCTTTTCTTTCTTTCTTTTTTTCTCTTTTCTTTGTTTTCTTTCTTTCTTTTTCTTTTTAAAAGTCTTAAAGGGCCCAGCTGACATACATGGCACCTACCAGCGACCACTTCTATCGCCATGAAAACACAGAGGAGTATGGTACAAATACAATGTACCCAGACCCAGACAACACAAGAGAGGGAACCTGAAGGGATGGAAATGCACAACATTCCTGAAAAAGAATTCAGAACAAAAGTCATAACCATACTGATGGATCTACAGAGAAATATGCAAGAGCTGAGGGAGGAAGTGAGGGAAGTGAGGAAAGACAATGCAGAAATGAGACAAGCGATCAATGGGCTTAGCAGAAGACTGGACGAGATGCAAGACACTGTTAATGGAATAGAAATCAGAGAACAGGAATACAGAGCAGCTGAGGCAGAGAGAGATAAAAGGATCTCTAGGAATGAAAGAATATTAAGAGAACTGTGTGACCAATCCAAACGGAACAATATTCACATTATAGGGGTACCAGAGGAAGAAGAGAGAGAAAAAGGGATAGAAACTGTCTTCGAATAAATAATTGCTGAAAACTTCCCCAGCCTGGGGAAGGATATAGTCTCGCAGTCCACAGAAGCACACAGATCTCCCAACACAAGGGACCCAAGGAATACAACACCAAGACACATAATAATTAAAACGGCAAAGATGAAAGATAAGGACAGAGTATTAAAGGCAGCTAGAGAGAGAAAAAAGATCACCTACAAAGGAAAACCCATCAGACTATCATCAGACCTTTCAACAGAAACCTTACAGGCCAGAAGAGAATGGCATGATATATTTAACATAATGAAACAGAAGGGCCTCGAACCAAGAATATTGTATCCAGCACGATTATCATTTAAATATGACAGAGGGATTAAACAATTTCCAGACAAGCGAAAGCTGAGACAGTTTGCCTCCCATAAACCACCTCTACAGGATACCTTAAATGGACTGCTCTAAAGGGAAGCACTCCTAAGGCTAAAAAGCTGTCACCAGAGAAAATAAAATCATAGCAAAGAAAGCAGACCATCCAAATACTAACTAAAGGCAAAGATTAAAACACCTAGTATATAAAGAATGTAGGAGGAAGAATAAGAAGGGAGAGAAATAAAGAAACATCAGACTGTGTTTACAATAACTTAAAAACAAAGTTAAGTTAGATTGTTAGATAGTAAAGAAGCAACCCTTGAAGCCTTGGTAACCACGAATCTAAAGCCACCAATGGCAATAAGTACATATCTATCAATAATCACCCTAACTGTAAATGGACTGAATGCACCAATCAAAAGACACAGAGTAATAGAATGGATAAAAAAGCAAGACTCATCTATATGCTGCCTACAAGAGACTCATCTCAAACCCAAAGACATACACAGACTAAAAGTGAAGGGATGGAAAAAGATATTTCATGCAAAGAACAAGGAGAAAAAAACAGGTGCTGCAGTACTTGTATCACACAAAATAGACTTCAAAATGAAGAAAGTAGCAAGAGATAAAGAAGGACATTACATAATGATAAAGGGGTCAGTCCAACAAGAAGATATAACCATTATAAATATATATGCACACAACACGGGAGTGCCGGCATATGTGAAACAAATACTAACAGAATTAAAGGAGGAAATAGAAAGCAATGCATTTATTTTAGGAGACTTCAACACACCACTCACTCCAAAGGACAGATCAACCAGACAGAAAATAAGTAAAGACACAGAGGCACTGAACAACACACTAGAACAGATGGACCTAACAGACATCTACAGAACTCTACACCCAAAAGCAACAGGATACACATTCTTCTCAAGTGCACATGGAACATTTTCCAGAATAGACCACATACTAGGCCACAAAAAGAACCTCAGTAATTTCAAAAATATTGAAATCCTACCAACCAACTTCTCAGATCATAAAGGTATAAAACTAGAAATAAATTTTAGAAAGAAAACCAAAAAGGCTCACAAATACATGGAGACTTAACAACATCTCCTAATTAATCAATGGGTTAACGACCAAATCAAAACAGAAATCAAAGAATATATGGAGACTAATGACAACAACAACACAAAGCCACAACTTCTGTGGGACGCAGCAAAGGCAGTTCTAAGAGGAAAGTATATTGCAATCCAGGCCTATTTAAAGAAGGAAGAACATTCCCAAATGAATAGTCTAAAGACACAATTACTGAAATTGGAAAAAGAAGAACAAATGAGGCCCAAAGTCACCAGAAGGAGGGACATAATAAAGATCAGAGAACAAATAAATAAAATTGAGAAGAATAAAACAATAGAAAAAATCAATAAAAGCAAGAGCTGGTTCTTTGAAAAAATAAACAAAATAGATAAACCCCTAGCCAGACTCATTAAGAGAAAAAGAGAATCTACACACATAAACAGAATCAGAAATGAGAAAGGAAAAATAACGACAGACCCCACAGAAATACAAAGAATTATAAGAGAATATTATGAGAATCTATATGCTAACAAGCTGGAAAACCTAGAAGAAATGGACAACTTCTTAGAAAAATACAACCTTCCAAGACTGACCAAGCAAGAAACAGAAAAACTAAACAGACCAATCACCAGCAACGAAATTGAATGGGTAATCAAAAAACTACCCAAGAACAAAACCCCCGGGCCTGAAGGATTCACCTCTGAATTCTACCAGACATATAGAGAAGAAATAACACCCATTCTCCTTAAAGTTTTCCAAAAAATAGAAGAGGAGGGAATACTTCCAAACTCATTCTATGAAGCCAGCATCACTCTAATACCAAAACCGGGCAAAGACCTCACCAAAAAAGAAAATTACAGACCAATATCCCTGATGAACGTAGATGCAAAAATACTCAACAAAATATTAGCAAACCGAATTCAAAAATAGATCAAGAGGATCATACACCATGATCAAGTGGGATTCATCCCAGGGATGGAAGGATGGTACAACATTCGAAAATCCATCAACATCATCCACCACATCAATAAAAAGAAGAACAAAAACCACATGATCATCTCCATAGATGCTGAAAAAGCATTTGACAAAATTCAGCATCCATTCATGATTAAAACTCAACAAAATGGGTATAGAACGCAAGTACCTCAACATCATAAAGGCTATATATGACAGACCCACAGCTAATATCATACCTAACGGCGAGAAGCTGAAAGCTTTTCATCTAAGATCGGGAACAAGACAGGGATGCCCACTCTCTCCACTGTTATTCAACATAGTACTGGAGGTCCTAGCCACAGCAATCAGACAAAACAAAGACATACAAGGTATCCAGATTGGTAAAGAAGAAGTCAAATTGTCACTATTTGCAGTTGACATGATACTTTACATAAAAAACCCTAAAGACTCCACTCCAAAACTACTAGAACTAATATCTGAATTCAGCAAAGTTGCAGGATACAAAATTAACACACAGAAATCTGTTTCTTTCCTATACACTAATGATGAACTAACAGAAAGAGAAATCAGAAAAACAATTCCATTCACAATTGCATCAAAAAGAATAAAATACCTAGGAATAAACCTAACAAAGGACGTGAAAAACCTGTACTCTGAAAACTAAAAGACACTCTTAAGAGAAATTAAAGAGGACACTAACAAATGGAAATTCATCCCATGCTCTTGGCTAGGAAGAATAAATATTGTCAAAATGGCTATACTACCTAAAGCAATCTACAGGTTCAATGCAAACACAATCCCTATCAAACTACCAACAGCTTTCTTCAATGAACTGGAACAAATAATTCTAAAATTCATATGGAACCACAAAAGACCCCGAATAGCCAAAGCAATCCTGAGAAGGAGGAATAAAACAGGGGGAATTACACTCCCTGACTTCAAGCTCTACTACAAAGCCACAGTAATCAAGACAATTTGGTATTGGCACAAAAACAGACCCACAGACCAGTGGAACAGAATAGAAAATCCAAACATTAACCCAAACATATACAGTCAATTAATATTTGATAAAGGAGCCTTGGATATACAATGGGGAGATGACAGCCTCTTCAGCAGCTGGTGTTGGAAAAACTGGACAGCTACATGTAAGAGAATGAAACTGGACTACTGTCTAGCCCCATACACAAAGGTAAACTCAAGGTGGATCAAAGACCTGAATGTAAGTCATGAAACCATAAAACTCTTAGAAAAAAACATAGGCAAAAATCTCTTGGACATAAACATGAGCAACTTCTTCATGAACATATCTCCCCGGGCAAGGGAAACAAAAGCAAAAATGAACAAGTGGGACTATATCAAGCTGAAAAGCTTCTGTACAGCAAAGGACACCATCAGTCGAACAAAAAGACATCCTACAGTATGGGAGAATATATTCATAAATGACATATCCGATAAGGGGTTGACATCCAAAATATATAAAGAACTCATGCACCTCAACAAACAAAAAGCAAATAATCCAATTAAGAAATGGGCAGAGGACGTGAATAGACACTTCTCCAGAGAAGAAATTCAGATGGCCAACAGGCACATGAAAAGATGCTCCACATCGCTAATCATCAGAGAAATGCAGATTAAAACCATAATGAGGTATCACCTCACACTAGTGAGGATGGCCAACATTCAAAACACAAACAACAACAAATGTTGGCAAGGATGTGGAGAAGAGGGAACCCTCCTACACTGCTGGTGGGAATGCAAATTAGTTCAACCAGTGTGGAAAGCAGTATGGAGGTTTCTCAAAAAACTCAAAATAGAAATACCATTTAACCCAGGAATTCCACTCCTCGGAATTTACCCTAAGAATGCAGCAGCCCAATTTGAAAAAGACAGATGCACCCCTATGTTTATCGCAGCACTATTTACAATAGCCAAGAAATGGAAGCAACCAAAGTGTCCATCAGTAGATGAATGGATAAAAAAGAAGTGGTACATATACACGATGGAATATTATTCAGCCATAAGAAGAAAACATATCCTACCATTTGCAACAACATGGATGGAGCTAGAGGGTATTATGCTTAGTGAAATAAGCCAAGCCAAAAAAAACAAGTATCAAATGATTTCACTCATATGTGGAGTATAAGAACAAAGAACAAAACCTGAAGGAACAAAACAGCAGCCGACTCACAGAACCCAAGAACGGACTAATAGTTACCAAAGGGAAAGGGACTGGGGAGAATGGGTGGGAAGGGAGGGATAAGAGGGAAAAAGGGGCATTACGATTAGCAGATGTAATGTTGGGGTGTGTGGGGGGGGCTGTACAACTCAGAGAAGACAAGTAGTGATTCTATAGCATCTCACTACGCTGATGGACAGTGACTGTAATGGGGTTGGTGGGGGGACCTGATGAAGGGGGTAGTTTAATAACCATAAAATTGCACATTTAATTGTAGATTAATGATACCAAAATAAATTATAAAAAATAATAATAATAATACATATGACACACACACAAAAAAAGAATTTTCAGTGCCACCCATGGAAGAGGCCATGGTGGCTCTGTAACACATCTGATTTCCACCAGGTTGGCCTACCATGTTCCTGGGGCATGAACTTAATGAATAAACTAGGGTGGGCTGTTTGGCTCTGCTCAGCCACGTAATGGAAAATGCCCAGTAAAAACTACCATTTTGCTTTTGACCTAATCAACTGAAGAATAACCAGATGACAGAAGCATTATTTTTTCCAGCATCTCCTCGTTTGCCATAGTAAAATAACAATATCATATGGAAGAACATTTTTGTCCTCCAGGGTGAAGGGTGTAGACCATGCAATGTTATTCAGCCATAAACAGGCAGAATGAACTTCTGATGTATGCGGCAACACGGAGGAACTTTGAAAACACTAAATAAAAGAAGCCAGAAAGAAAAGGATAAAATAAACATTGTATAACTCCTTTTACATGAAATATCCAGAATAGGCAAATCCACAGAGACTAAAGTGGATTATTAGTTGCCAGGGGTTGGAGAGAAGTGGGAGAATGAGAGTCTCCTAATGAGTACAAGGTTTCTTTCTGGTGTGATAAATATATTCTGGAATTAGGTAGTGATAACTAATGTACAACTTTGTCAATGTACTAAACATCACTAAATTATACACTGTGAAATGGCGAATCTCATATATGTGAATTATACCTCCATGGAGCTGTTGGTATTATTTTAAGCATAAAATTACCTACCTAAGAATAGAAGCAATGAGGGGTGGAGGAGCTCAGCATTTGTTTGAGATTTGATCTGTTATAAGAACATTTCATCCCACTTGTTTTTCTCCCAGGTATTCCAGAAAACAGTCTGTACAGAAGCACGAATAACCTTGGGTCCACTGAATTTATAAACACTTGACCCAAAGCCTTTCCTGCCACAGAATCAGAGCCTAAATCAATGAGAGATGAAACACGTAATATGTCTTTCTTGGCCTTTAAAAAAGTGAGCACGGCAATATTGAACCACAGAGGGGCTGAGTTTCAAACATGCTTGCTCCCCTTGCTATTTATCCCAGAAGACCTGCTGGCATCAAGACGTGACAGAATCGTTACCAGGTGAATAGACCTGTTACCCATGTGTTGCAGAGGCTCAACGCTTTTGCTGAGCACTACATATCAAAGTTTCCACAAGGAAAAAGCTATGGATCTTGAATGAGTGAATGAATGAGGGACCTTTTTTTTTTTTAGAAACCATTCCTTTCTTTATTAAACATAGCTTGCAAGTGATAAATATTACAAAGTTTTTTTTCTTTCAATCCTTTCTCCAAAAATTAGCTTATTATTTGAATCTGTCACTGCTGAAATGCTCAACAGCATCTGAAACAGATGGGAGTGTATTTGCCTTTTTGAAAACCAGTTCTATTGGTCTTAGTTTTTTTTCATTTTAATTCCCAAACACAATGCAGAAAATTAGAATGAGTTAAAAAAAAAAGGAAACTTAAAAGAGAGTTGTGCAAAACGGTCTTGGTCCCCTCCCACCCACCCCATTTAGAGAAGGCCATTCCCCATCCCACCTCCCTACTCCCCACCCCCCACCCCCAATCTCTCCTTTCACCCTCACCAGGGCCTCACCCATGAATGAATGAGTTGCTTCATGCATCAGGCCTTTTCTACTAATTTACAAGTCACTCCTAACATGGACTATTTCAACACCTTTTTTCCACCTGGTGGAAACTTTACCGTTTTCGCCAAAGATGGAATTTCTCCAACCTCCCCATCTGCCCAGTGGAGGTAGCCCAGCTGTTCCTTCACCGCCTCAAAAGGAAGTTACACAGGTGAGTAGGGATGTGCCCGTGCATGCTATGCTTTGGCGAGACTGGACAGAGTGAACACCAGGCCCTGAGCAATGGAGGCCCTCATCTGAGCCTTAGCTTCTGAGCCGCCTACATGACGTTCCTGTCTTACTCACCTCGACCTGCCTGCCCTGTTTGGAGCCTCAAAGGACTGCGACACCATCTGACTTACGCACGTGATGTTTTGGCTCTCCCTCTACCAACCCTCCTTCCCTTTGGTTTTCCCTCCTGTGTTTATATCTGATCATCCTTTTCTGTGTCATCTCACACCTACTTGTCACTTCCACTTGGGGTCAGGAGATCAGAGAAGATGTAAGAGGGGTATTGTTTTCCGTCCAGTTAGAAAATCTAAAATGTTTCCCTACGGCAGCTTAAATGAAGGGGCAAGGGGACATCTGTGGTGGAGGTAGACATGGTCTGGGAACTGCTAGTGGAGAAATGTCTGTGCTGAACAGATTGTTGTCCCCCCACCCCCACCCCCCACCCGCCTCTCACCCACCCCCCCACCCCAGGTAACCATTACCCAGGGCTGGAGAGGGGCATGAATTATTCAGGAAGTGTTAGTACTTCCTCTGGACCACAGAGCTGAGTCAGATGGAAAAACCTGCAGAGCAGAAACGGTTGTGACAGAAATCCACCAGAACAGCAAAGATGTAGGTATCCCCTCATCCCTGCCTCCCCACAGCTTTCAGTGGCAATCCAGGCTTCCACTGGCTCCCCTGTAATAGGACGTTACCCTGCCTATCCTCACATTCCTCATCAACATCTCTGCGGACCTCCACTGCAATGCTCACCACCTCCTCCACATTCGGATAATCCTTGCCTGGTACCGTCATAAACACTGAACCAACAGGCTGTTCCATGGATCACAGATATTAGCAATCACAGCTACTAACCTCACTTCCCCAAGCCAAATTTGAAAACGTGTATTCAAACACAGCATGAATCCATCCCATATTGCCCCCTACTGGCACCCTGAACTTCCCTCTATTTCTTTTCTCATACTGTTTCCTCTACCTGGACTGTCTTCCCTGCCTTCCTCCACAATTTTTTTTTTATTAAAGTATCATTGATATACCAATATATCGTTGATGGTTGCACATAAACAACACTGTGGTTCCAACATTCACCCATACCATCAAGTCCTCACCCCCTCTATGGTGATCGCTGTCCATCAGCGCAGTAAGATGTTATAGAGTCATTACTTGTCTTCTCTGTGCTGTGCTGCCTTCTCCATAACCTACCTATACTGTGATTGTGAATTATAGTGCCCCTTAAAACCCTTCTCCCTCTCAACCCACCCTCCCAACCCCTCACCTTTGGTAACCACTAGACCCTTCTCGGTGTCTGTGAGTCTGCTGCTGTTTTGTTCCTTCAGTTTTGCTTTGTTTTTATGCTCCACAAATGAGTGAAATCATTTGGCATTTGTCTTTCTCCACCTGCCTTATTTCACTGGTCATATTACCATCTAGATCCATCCATGTTGTTGCAAATAGTAGGATTTCTTTTCTTTTTATGGCTGAATAATATTCCATTGTGTGTATGTACCACTTCTTCCTTATCCATCATCTATTGATGGACACTTAGGTTTCTTCCATACCTTGGCTATTGTAAATAGTGAGGTGATAAACACAGGGGTGCATATGTCTTTTTTTTTTTTTTTTTGGAAGACAAACATTTATTCTATAAAACAGCTTTCAGGCTTCAACATAGGAACTGGGAGGGAACGTAATTCAGTCCATATTTTAAGTAAAAATATTTTTAAAGAGCGAATCTCTCTTAGGTGCCTCTGTGATCAAGTCCTCCCACCTTGATGGATTATATGCTGGGGCCCAATGTGACAACAGTAACTGATGACTATTACCCTGGCACCATCTCCAGTCCCTGCAATGGGGAGCTTATCCAAGGAGATCGCAAGGTGCTTCTTGCCATCCTTTACTGCCTCCTGTTTGTGTTTGGTCTTCTGGGGAACAGCGGGTCCTGGTGCTTCTCGCCTGCAAGAGGCTGAGGAGCATCATGGACATGTACCTCCTGAACCTGGCTCTGTCTGACCTTTTCTTTGTCTTCTCCTTCCCCCTTCAAACCCACTACCAGCTGGACCAGTGGGTGTTTGGGACAGCGATGTACAAGGTGGTCTCTGGCTTTTATTACATCGGCTTCTTCAGCAGCATGTTCTTTATCACCCTCATGAGTGTAGACAGGTACCTGGTGATCGTCCACGCCGTATATGCCATGAAGGTGAGGACAGCACACACGGGCACAGTCCTGAGCCTGGCCATGTGGCTGACCGCCACCGCAGCTGCCAGCCCGCTGCTGGTATTTTACCAGGCGGCCCCTGAAGATGGCGCTCTGCAGTGCTACACTTCTTACAGTCAACAGACTTTGAAGTGGAAGATCTCCATCCACTTTGAGATGAACATCATGGGCCTGCTGATCCCCTTCTCCATCCTGATGTTTTGCTACATCTGTGTCCTGCAGCAGCTGCACAGATGCCACAACCACAGCAAGACCAGGGCCATCAGGCTGGTGCTCCTCGTGGTTGGGGCCATATGTCTTTTTGAATCGGGGATCTTGTTTTCTTCGGGTAAATTCCTAGGAGTGGAATTACTGGGTCAAATGGTATTTCTATTTTTAGTTTTTTGAGGAACCTCCATACTGTTTTCCACAATGGTTGAACTAATTTACATTCCCACCAACAGTATAGGACGGTTCCCCTTTCTCAGTATACTTGCCAGCATTTGTTGTTTCTTGTCTTTTGGATGGTGGCCATCCTAACTGGTATGGGGTGATATCTCATTGTGGTTTTAATTTACATTTCCCTGATGATTAGCAATGTGGAGCATCTTTTCATGTGCCTGTTTGCCATCCATATTTCTCCTTTGGAGAAGTATCTTTTCAGATCCTCTGCCCATTTTTCAATTGGGTTATTTGTTTTTTGGGTGTTGAGACATGTGAGTTTTGTATGTATTTTGGCTGTTAACCCCTTATCATATAAATTGTTTATGAATATATTCTCCCATACTGTAGGATGCCTTTTTGTTCTCCTGATGGTGTCCTTTGCTGTACAGAAGCTTTTTAGTTTGATGTAGTCCCATTTGTTCATTTTTGCTTTTGTTTCCCTTGCCCAAGGTCTTCTCCACTATTTATACAACTCCTATTTCTACATTAAGACCCAGCTGAAAATGTCTATCCCTGGGCCCCTTTGTGAGTCCAATGAAGCTTCTGAAGCCTGTTCAGAGCATTTTTAAACATATAAAAGAAAATACAGATTACAGAGGAAACCAATTATGTTGAAATAAAGTTATCAAAATATTTTACACTGATTAACTTCAAATATTTTAAAAATTCACTAAGATCCACTGGTGGACTTAGTAACTACCATAATTTCACAAGATAAGTAAGAGATATTTTGAGTTCTGCTATACCTGAATTAGGGAGACAGACTTGTCCTGTACTTTCCCATTTTCACACTGAAAATCCTGTGACCTGGGAGCCCCCTCATCCCTGGAAAACTGGGACAGTTTATCACCCAACTGTTGTCATTGCTCATTTAAAAATTAAAACAATTCTCCAGTAGAGAAGAACCAGCATACAACAGGTACATGGGGAACACAGCTGAATCTAAGTTGAACAACTTGGGGAAACTGGCAGTTTCTACTAAAGCTGAAGAGACACCAATGACCCAGCATTTCTACTCCTGGGGCTTTGCCCAACAGCAGTGATGTTCACCAAGAGATGTACATAAGAATTTTCAAAGTGAATCCAGAGTAGTCCCAAATGGGGAACCACCCAGTCTCTATCAGGTGGTGAATAGAT
Source organism: Smutsia gigantea (assembly GCA_032199065.1). Classification (NCBI taxonomy): domain Eukaryota; kingdom Metazoa; phylum Chordata; class Mammalia; order Pholidota; family Manidae; genus Smutsia; species Smutsia gigantea. The sequence continues at coordinate 31,621 of JAVSCE010010156.1, forward strand.
TAATAAATCATGGTCTGCTTATACAACCATGTATCATACAGGAAATAGAAGCAAAAATAATACCTCTAGGCAAGAATGTCGATAAATATACAAACAAAAGAAACCAGCCACAAAAGAACACCTATTGCATGATTCCATTTGTGTAAAATACAAAAGCAGTTGAAACCAGCCTGGGAAATCAAAGTCAGGCCAGTGGATGCCCTGTGGGTGTGGGGGGCATTCATGAGGGTTTGGAATACTCTGCTGATTCCACAAGGTTGTTCCATTTGGGAAAATGTACTGAATCGTGCACTTATGGAATGTGCACTTTTCTGTATTCATGTTATACTTTGTTAAAAGCATATTTTAAGAAATGCTGGATTCCCCATTCTCATCTCCTGTTCTCAGCCGTGTAGCCATCAATGCCAAGAGGTGACCTCTGCCTACACTGTGCGGTGTGGCTGACTCTGCAGCTTGGGTACCCCTCTCACCCACCAAATGCAACCTGACTTGCTGGGGCTCCAGTCTTTCTCCTTTCTTCACAGACCCAGCCCCTGGCATGAACTTCTTTGGCCTTTGCTAGTTGCCTGAACAACGGTAAACCCTTCATTAGTATTTCCGGCAAGCCAATAATGAACATGTGAACACATTCCTATGCATTCAAAGCACTTTGAAACCTTAGCTCTTTGCCCTTTATATTATTTCTAGGGAAGGATTTGTATTGAACTGTGTGATTCCAAAGGTGCCAAGCAACATCTGATAAGCTCCAACAGTGCATGTGTGGGCGGGGGGACATGTACCTCTTGCACAGATGTAAAAACACATTCTCAGCAGAACTTCTGCCTCCCGCAAAGCTGTCCAGTAAACACAGCATTTATTGCCTGAGACAGAGGGTAGTTTACATGATAGAGAAGGCTCAACTTTCCCTAATGGAAGACAACTGAAGTCACCGGAGGCAGAGACTGGCAGGGTGGGGATTAGAGCCTGGGTCTCCGGTTCTCGCCCGAGAGTTTAGCAGCATCCCCTTGAAGCCACTGTGGTAACAAAGGTGTGACGGCTCTGACACAATGCCTGGCTGTTATCACCTTTTCCAGGTAATCTCACCCTGCAGGAGGCCTTTCTCCTTTTGGATGTTTTCCTGCATATTAGACAGAGAAGACATATTGTAGGTCGAATTATCAGGTTAATTGTGCTTTTAAAAAACATCAGAGACAAATGAGAAAGGGGGAGGGAGGTGTGGCTGAATGAGGAACTTCAAAACGATGGCCGAGTCTGGCCTTCCCTGCCCTTCTTAGGACCTCCAGGCTGGAGTTTCTGCCCTTCCCAGTCCACTCCTTTCTGGATTGACCTCAAACACAACAGTCCTCCTGCTACCCCTGCTCTAAATCTTCACCAGTCTCTATCTTCTCATTTACAAACGTTCTGTTCCACAAACATTTGGTGACGTTCAAGATGAGCAACTGTCTTCAGTTGTCCCTGATGCGTCATGAGGAGATTCCTCACACCTGCCTCCTACCCAACCCCACCCACTCCCCCCCTCCTCTGTGCGCTGAACCAATTCCCCACAGCCCGGATCCAAGCGCCAGCGGCATTCTGAGCAGGGAAGGGCAGGAACTGCAGAGGAAATCACTCTTCGATTGGTGCATTTGCTTCTCCAGCAGTGATGGCCCTGCGTCTCCTATTACACTTCTGGACAACTGTAAGCCTGCCTAATTTCTACTAGTGCCGTGACAGGTCTTCACCACACGGCCAAGCTCTCTTTCTTTAACTAATTGCAAAACAATTGCGTTTATCCCCGTTAAATTTCCTCTTGATGCCTTTACATATCCCCGCCCGCTGCAGTTTGTCACGTTGAGCCGACTCCTGGCCCACAGACCACCTTGGCAGCTTTGATCCACGTGCAGCTCTGACAGCCTGTCCTCATCCAAGTGGCTGATAAAGGGGATAAAGGGACTCTATTTACCTCCAGATTCTAGGCACTGTGGCAAACAGGTGAACTAAAACCATCCTTCAACACCTGTGATGTCAAGAGAACGTGTGAACAGCCGTGGGATGCCCCGATGGTCCTTCAGCTGCGTGCCCAGTGCCATGGGACTCCCCCAGGAAGACCTCTGACCGTGCTTGGGAAGAGAAGAGTGGGCGAAATATACAGGGGGGTGGTTTTTCAGATGTGCACAAGGCAATAATTAAAATTCTAGGACTATAAAAGCTGGACATAGTCATATTCTATGACCCAGCAAGTCTACCACCTCAGAATGTGTATCCAACAGGAAAGTGATCGTATGTCCACCAGAAGGCATGTGCAAGAATGTTCCCGGCAGTACTATTTGTAAAATCCCAAGCTGGAACCACCCCAATGCCCACCTACAGGAGAGTGGCAGAGTAAATTGTGGACTAGTCCTATGAAGGAATGAACAATCTACTACTCCCCACAATGTGGGTGAATCTCACAAGATTCTATTTGAGAGCAAGATAGACACAAAGATTGTGTTCTATATAATTCTATACGTACGAAGTACAAAAACAGACAAAACTAATCTACAGTGTAAAGAGTCAGGACAGTGGTCAGTATAGGGGACAGGGCAGCAACCCAACAGGGAGACAAGGAGGCTTTGGGGGTGCCGTCCTGCTCAGCTTCTGGGCGCAGTTTACATGAATGTATTCAGCGTGTAAAAATACATAATGCTGTACACGCAGGATAGGTCAGCTTCCTGTGACTCCAGGAGACATCAGTGACAAGAAAAAATTGAGTGTGGCCGTTCAGGCAACTACACAGCTATCTAAATAAGTATTAATTTCGAAACATATTTCAATTTCTCTACCATTAGGCTACAAGCTCCTTTCACTGCCTCTTCTATCTCCATGTTCTCCTTTCTTGGCATAACATGGTCCAAGAACATAACAGACATTCGATAAATCTTCAAGAAGCCGAGATGTGGTGAACGATCTTTCCACACGCTAACCTTCCTGGATACGGTTTGCCACGGCATCTTGTATCTTAATGATTACTGTATTTATTTATAAATGCTCTCCAAAGGTCGAAGACCCAATCAAACTAGAAATTGATTGAATAATGATCCACTCATGCGTTCTAAACTCAGCCTCTCCCTATCGCTTTTTTTTCCTAACCCACACGCTTTTCCATTGTTCATACATTTGAGACAAATCTGTCCTGGTCCTTGAATCATGAAGCATACGGTTTCATTCTCCCTGTTTTCTCAAAGATGACCTACATTTAATTGTATTACCAATATAATTGTCAATGCCAGAAGACACAAGTCACTGGGCCCTGGCCTCTCAGCTCCTTTAAAGAGACGAATGTCCTCTCACTAATTGCTTGGCTGTTAATCTTTCCGGGCCGGGAGCCTCATGCCCGGCAGCCTTGGAGCAGCTCAGCTCTCTCTCTGCTCCTTCTTGCCTCTTTACAGCTTGCAGAACTCGCATCTTCTCGAACACTTTAACAGTCTTCCCCATTCCTCTGTGCCTCTTTGTTTGCTCACAAGAGGAATCTGCAGCCTCATCAGCTCTAAACCAACCTCCCAGTGTTGTTTGGGCAAAGCCCTCCTTGGAACAGAAGAGGGATGGAGGGGGCCTAGAAGTGCCCGCCCCAGCTGAGGACAGGCAGGGTGGACGGTACACAGAGTTCAGAACCGAACAATAGGCCCACAGGGCAGCACTGCCTGCCTGGCTGGGTGACCTTGGACTTATCTGGGCCCCATGGCCTCACAGTGTGAAGGAGCTGGACTGGAGGATTCCGAGTTCTTTCCAGCTCTAAACAAACATCCCAAACCCTACTTATGACCCTAGGCATCCATACGTTGAACAAAATTGTACTGGCGTTGCCTCTGGGTAGTGAAATATTCAGAGATCTTTTCTCTTCTGCATTTTGCTAATAGTTTATATGAAGTTTGCACCACTAATGAGTTTGTGTGTATTCACAAGACCAACAACTCTATGATTCTAGAAAGAAAATGGAAAAGTTTTCTTTTAAAAGAAAAATCAAATATATTTTTAAAGGAAAAGCATAGGAGGAAGAAAGGCCTAATTGAAGGCCCCAAATCCAACCGGAACATAGACGCTCTACAGGGACAGCCTTGGCCCAGGGGTTTCCCACCTCTACCGTGCAGTCTTTGCAAACTGTTCTGGTGCCATCTGCTGGTCACCCCAGAAGAAAGCGCTTAATTCGGTTTGAAAAAGGACTTCAAAGTGAATCTGGTGAACTCTGAGGGGATCCGGTTCAGGATAAAGATACCATTCTATTTAGAGGCGATTCACGCCCCATACTCACCTCCAGAATTCGCTTTTGATTTTGCATTGCAGTAATGACTGCAAAGGGGCACCTGAGTAAGTCCCTGTATGTTGTGTAAGGAATGGTCACCCGTGAACTGTGTGCACCCCTCACGCCATGAACGGCCGACTCTCCAGCACCCCTCCTCGCTTCGCATGGGCATCACGTGCAGAGGGAAGCCCTCTGAGGAGCCTTGCTCTCAGCCTGACCGTCTTTGAACAGTGCTGGTTTCATCTCCCTCTGTCTCTGTCCCCTGGGTTTCCACAGATCTGCAACTCATTGGCCTTTGGACTAAGTCAGTGGTTCAAGCATTCCCATATGGCCCCAGCAGCCCATAGGGCTGGCAGATCTTCTCACTGTCCTTCACCCAAAATTAGCCTTTCTGTTTCACCTACCCGATGGAGGCCTGGCCCCTTACTCGCGTGGGCCCCAGCTGTGGGACACACAGTCCAGCTGATACCTCGTTTTCTATCTGAGAGCTGCCCAGCAAAGGACCCTCTGCTGTCTGATGCTGGTCTTCCAGTACAACACAGTGGCATGTCCAGCAAGACTTGTTTAAACCACCCTCTGTTCTGGACATTGATTGGAAAGCATTTTCCTTTTAATACTTCTCTTTCAATTCTAACAGACATGTCAAAATACCAGCCTTAAAAAATAGCCTTAAAGGGACTCTGGACAGAGACATCTATCCATCCATCCAGCTGTGACTCTGTGATATAATAAGAATATACATTTGATCTTTGTCCCCTGTTCCTGGCACAAAGCTTCTAAAACCTTGTGACTTCCTGAGTGATAGGGGTGACAGGAGCATCTTTTATTACAATATTTAGTTTCTGTCCCCAGTTCTGGTCACAGAGGGGTTCAGGGAGCTTCTGGGTTGGTGAACCCCCCCACATCCAGGGAGGGTGGTGTTCCCAAACTCCATGGGGACCCTTGGACTTGGAACCCTTCCAGATCTTTCCTATGTAGCTCTTGAAATGGCTGTTCATTTGTTTCCTTTATAAAATCCTTTATAATAAAATGGTACTACTAAGTAAATAAGTAAGTCAACAAATAAATCTATAGATACCTAAATACATCAAAGAAAGAAAAAGAAAGGGCAACTCTTTTTTTGTTTGTTTGTTTTTAGTAGGTAAAATAGGTCTTTTGACCTGTCAGGGGTTTTAATATGAAAAGGGCAACTCTTAAGTCTTTCTCAGCTTCATCAAGGTCCTCACGTGTGTTTATTAGTAAACATGATGAGAAGGTCCATTCTTCTCAAGGCAAAGGACGCCAGGAACCTCTGATTGGTCCTGCCAGGAGACAAGGGCTGCCATATTTGGAGAGCAGCAGGTATGCCGCCTCCCCCTGCAGCTCCTACAAAGCTGGTGGGTCTGGCTGCCGAGCAAGGAGTGTGCTGCAGGACAGCGTGGCCGTGGTCCCAGAGGTGCCATCCCAGAGACAGCCCAAGGTACGTGGCGGGCAGAGCTCGCGCGTGGGGTCCGTTTCTGTGTTCAGGGTCGCTCATCTTTAATGTGACTGCAGTGGTTTCTTTACTCCCACCTCTGGGAAGGGTCCCAGGTCAGGGGACACTTATGAGAACAGTGGGGAGTCACTGGTGTGGCATGTCCATATGGTGCTGTAGTACAATACTGTTTTCGGTTTTGCTGGTAGGGATTTTCTTTTGCTTTTAAACCCTTGCCTATCAAGACAAGTTTCTGTCTCAGGATCTCTATGCTTCTATTTTTTTTACTTGACTCACTGTCATTTATGTTATTATTCTTATTCGAGATATTGTCTTACCAAGGAGTGTGGGCTGATGATATAGGATGTGGCCCCCTGTTTAGGAGATTAGTGAATGTTTGCTTCATGCTTAGATCTCTTTGGAGAAAGCTGGTCTGAGCTCACTGTGATTAGGGGGCTGTGGGGGGGGGGGGGCTGCTGGAAACCTGGGTGCTCAGGCTTCTGGGCACACTTGTGCCTACCCTGAAGCCAAGGCCAGGCGATGCCTGCAAGGTCAGCAGAAGCCTCTTTGCAAGCGTCCAGGGGTGACTGGACCTGCACTTAGGTGGCATTTTGCCTTTTTTTCTACACAAGAACCAGTCATACTTGAGTTGAACATTTTTACAGAGGTGTACTAACCACCTTTAGGAATGCTGCCGGGAGCGAGTGTTAGGGGCACCGCCCGCTACCCTTTCAACCTCCTCCAGCCCTGGGACTCGTGGACTCCCAGTGAATCTTCATCTAGGAGACAGCCGGAATGCGCTCCTCTGTAGTAACTCTTCTGTATCCCTGAGCCACATGGACAAAGGTCCAGGTGCTGGAATGCCCCGAATAGCTGACCTTGAGAGGTGGGTTTCCACAATCGCTATTGTAGTTTCAGGAGCCAGATGTGACAAATTACCGGATTGGGGGTTGGGTCCAGGAGATATTCCCTGATGTCACCAGCAGCCCTTTAGATGCCCTGGGGCCACCTTGACTGGGGACGCTCAGTGCTCCCGCAGCCCTTCCTCCCCTCCCATCATCTCATTTCCTCTGAAATTCCTCACAGGCCCTGTTCTGTGCTCAGCTTAGGGACTATGGGGACTGCCCTTCATGCCCAGTGAGTCAAAGCACAACACTTGAGCACCTCCCCTCCTGCAGCCCAGAAGGGGCTCCGTGAGTGGACACGCGGGAACAGCATCAGACAGAACTGGATGCAGATCTGCTGCCCACTATTGTGGGCAAATTACTTACCTTCTCTGAGCCCCAGTACAACTTTTATAAAAGTGGAATAACAAGATACCTGCGCAATGTGAGAAGTAAGTTAGGCAATGTCCATGGCTGACATGTAGTGAGTGTGCAGTAAGGAGCTAGTTGAGGAGGGAGAGTGGGGGGGCGGTGAGTCACTGTCACCATGGGTGGGACTGGGGATACCTGTGGTACACCTTGACCCTTTGACACAGAGAGCAGGGGTCTTCTACCTACACTCCCATCTCTCTCCCCCTTTCCTCCTCTCTCTGTTATTACCATAAAGCCCTTTGAAATGAGCAGACAGTGACTGTCTTAGAATGGACAGCAGAATGTGCCAGAGGCAGTGCTAGCTTAGAGCAACAGAGAATAAAGAGGGAAGATTAAAAATACAGTCCATGCCCAGAAATCACTGATTCCACCTCTTCTACTGTATTTTCTCCAAGGGACCCCTTGGTCTGAAACACTTGGAATTACCAAAGAAAACCTCGCTCCTTTAAGTCATTACTCATTATTTTCCCATGCACATTCAAAGGCTTTATAATTGCCAGTTGCAGCTTCTTATCTGTCTAACAAAACCAGGATCACCACCCTGAGTGGATGTAATTCCAGGCAAAAGCAGGAAACTTAGTATTGACTTAACCCTGTGCAGCCTAAACATGGGAAAATGATTATGTGTCTGGAAAAAAAACAAGAGTAAATGGTGCAAGGATGACATTCCTTGCTTAAATCCCTACACACAGGGAGGGGAGCAGGGAGACAGGGAACCCCACTGGGGACGTTAACTGGCCCATCCTTTGCTGTTGCAGATTCTGACACAATGAGGAAGCATCTGGGCGGAAGCTGCCTGGTGGTGGTCTGTGTCCTGCTGTTTTTCCAGCTCTGCACAGTCCAGGCGAGAGGCATAAAACACAGAATCAAGTGGAACCGGAAGGCCTTGCTGAGTACCTCGCAGGTCACCGAGGCCCGTGTGGCCAAAATCCACCCCGGCACCTTCATCAGGCAGGGCCGAAAGCTGGACATCGACTTCGGAGCCGAGGGCAACAGGTACTACGAGGCCAACTACTGGCAGTTCCCTGATGGAATCCAGTATGATGGCTGCTCTGAGGCCAATGTGACCGAGGAGGAATTTGTCACCAACTGCATCAATGTCACCCAGACGGCCAACCAGGAGGAGCTGTCCCAAGAGAAACATGACAAGCTTTACCAGCAAGTCCTGTGGCGGCTGGTCAGGGAGCTCTGCTCTGTCAAGCACTGCGATTACTGGCTGGAGAGGGGAGCAGGGCTGCGGGTCACCATGGACCAGCCCGTGATGCTCTGTCTGCTGCTTTTTATTTTGTTGGTCGTGAAATAGGCTTGCAAGGGGGGGCTGGCAGTCACAGAGATGAGAGGGGAAGCCAACCACGGAGGGACCCCAGCTCCTCTCCTCCAGCCCCAGACCCACACATGTTCTGAAGGTACCAAGGAGCAGTGATTTTTCAGCGCTTCAAAGAGCACTTCCCAGGGTCCCTTGGGTATTCGCTTGTATTTGATAAATGTGCATGTATCAGTCCCCTCAGGCTCCACCTGAGGGCAGCTTGTCCATCGCAGCTTCCTTAGCTCCCGCAGGAGTGTCCAGGCACACCGTATCATCATTATTATGCAATCGGTGTTTGGAGAGCAGATCGAAGAACGCACCAGGGGCTGTGCCAAGCACTTCACCGTACTCCCCACAGCTCCAGGCAGAGGCGTCCTTCCCATTGTAGACGAGGTGAAGTGGCTAGAAAGTGACAGAGCCAGAATTCAACCCCAGATTTTCCACTCTGTGCGATCCCAGGGCTGTCTTATGAGCCCTTATGGCTCGCAAGGCCTGAATCCAAACACATATTTGTGACAAAATGGCAGCAACTCCACTTTTAGAAATATGAAAAGGCCTGAGCTGACAGCCATGTATCCTGATACCTAGTTACATGAGGACTTCAGTTCCTCTAATTAAACCAACATACAATAAAGGCATTACATTAAAATAGAAAGGAAGCTAGACAAAGGCCCAAAAATCATATTGTAAGGAAATACTGCCAAGCTGATTCCCAGAGCAGAGCAGCTGTATGCCTGGATGTATCTCTGGCACAAAGATTTTTGTTTCCACAAGAAGGATGAATGTTTGCTGTTCCTATCTCTGAAATGTTACACCTATTTAAGAAAATATTTTTCAAGGACATGCCTGCTTCCTAAAGTCTCCTAACCCTATGTGCATATCTTTATTTTCATGCATACAGTATCTTTAAATATATCCCTTTACCTAGGCACTCCACACAATCTCTAGCTGGTTTCTGCTGCCGCTCTGGCAGGGGCCATTATTTGTGTGGACCACTGATCGTGACAAGAGAATCATTGCCTTCCAAAAAGGTTAACAAGAAACTGTTTTAGGGAAACCCAGTGAAGAATTCATTCACGCCATAAGCAAGAGTAGATATAATATTTATTATCTACTTATCATTTGTTAAATATATACATATATATACATATATTACAAAATGTTATTAATGTCAGTTAAATGTATGTACTACAAAATATGAAACCTTTAAATAAAAACGATTAATCTAATGCTCCAAGATACCCCCCACCCCTAATCCCACCCCCCCAGTCCCTCTGGGCTCCTCTCCAAGACCTAGGAGTTGTTGAGCTATATTTGGAACTGACAGCTTCTGAATATTATCAATTCTTCTTTAAAAAGAGTCTGTAAGGGAGAAAAAAATGTGCATTCTCAGACAATTTATCCAAAGTATCTTAAAACATGAATGCTGATAATGGTATCTCTTGTTCTCAGCCTCCACTGCTATCAGTGTTCTTCTCAAGGCTACACTTGGAAGGTTTTAATATAGAAGCTGGTTGGGGAATTGGGGGTGGGCCATTTGGGTGGCACAACTGGTGTACTCCCCTGGGTACAGTTGGAGACCCCCACCCCCACCCCTTTGCCCCCCACCACCCGCGCAGAAACAGCGCCCCAAGGACACCCGACGCC
>JAVSCE010010157.1:0-64400 GCA_032199065.1 Smutsia gigantea
AATGGAAGGTTTTTATACACGAGAATGAGACAGTGTTATGAAGAGATCAGATGTTGTTTCAAGTAAGGTCACCCTCCCTTAAGAGGAGCAGGGAGTTTTCCGAAGATCACGGCAGTTCCAAACCGACTGGTTTAAAATGTCACTCTCGGAAGAGGTAGAAACTGCAGTAAGGTTGGGCATTAAGCCCCAGTTTGGTGACTTGGCCCAGAAGTAAACCTATGTTGGGCCTGTGTTTTTAACAGTCACCCCGGTTCCAACCTGCCTTCTGTGCCTTGGGGAGGCCGTCAAAGGCAGGGGTCAGGCAGCTTCCATCGGCTCTGCCTGGGGAACCCCAGCCCCTCAGCCTGGCCGCCAGAAGGTGAGTCAGACCCGCGGGGATGGAGGGTGTGAGTCAGCCGGCTTTCGAAGCCCCGGCCTGAGGCTCACTCTCCGCGGACTGGTTCTCAGGAGCCCCAGCTATCAGGACCTCGGCTGTTCCAGCGTCACTAAGAATCAAAGCCCATCTCGGCCTGGAGGATCTGGGTCACTGCGACTCCGCGAGCGGCCCGTGCCCACCCAGACCCCGGGACAGTTCCCCAGGAAAGCTGACTAACCGCAGCCCGGACGCGATCACTGGGCGCCCGCCCCCGGACCCCAAGTCCTAGACCCGCCAGCGGGACTCCTTCCCACCCAGAGCCCGCGCTTGGCTGTCCGCCTCAGGACCCCGCACCGCGTCCGGGCTGTCCGCGCCACCTCCTGACTGCACGCTCTCCCGCACCGCGCCGCCAGGGCCGGATCCGCTGCCGCGCTCCCTCTTAGGACCGCCGGGTGTGGTAACGAGCGCTTTGTCCTGCCAATGCAGCCTCGCCCCGCGCCGGACGCCTCCGGGCGTGGCGCCGTCAGGCAGTGGCGCGGGCAGCCCGGACGCTGCGCGGGGTCCTGAGGTGGGGCCGCGGCGGCGGGCGGCGGGCGGCGGTGGCGATGCTGTGGCCGCGGCTGGCGGCTGCCGAGTGGGCGGCGCTGGCCTGGGAGCTGCTGGGCGCCTCGGTGCTGTTGATCGCGGTGCGCTGGCTGGTGCGGCGGCTGGAGAAAAGGCCGCGCGGCCTCGGCCGGAGCGGGCGCCCCGCCCCGCCGCCCCGCGCGGCCGCGGATCCGGCCCCCGACCCAGGTAAGGCCGGTGTGCTGCCGGTCCCCTCCCCTCGCCGGTCCACTCTCGGGTCTCCTCCCCTTCCCCTCTCCCTACCATTCGTCCCCTTTTCCTTCCTTTCACGCCTCTCCCCTCTCTCCCCTCCCCTCCGTTCCCTTCCTCGGGACTAATCCCCCCTTTCCGGCCACCTCCCCTTTCCCCTCCTCTCCTCTTTCGTCTCCTCTTCCGCCGGCTTTATTTCCCCTCTCAGGCCTCCTTCCCTTGCCGGGCTCCCAGGTCTAAGACTGGTGTTCTGGAAAAAGAGCTGGAGTGAAAACTCAGAAGTCCTCAACATACAAACGAAGGAAAAGCTGTGAGGCTGGAAGCACTAGTACCCAGCCCGTGGGCAGTTTTGTTTGTTCGCTTGTTTATCTATTTGAATCCTTAATTTGACTGGAAGCCCCAACCCGGGGCCCCAAAGTCTGTGCGGATCTCGTTCCTGCGCTCACCCTCGCACAGTCTTTGGCCTGACAGGCAGTGCGCGCCCTGCCTGCATCCCGGAACTCTTAACTCACGTTCCCTTCACCCCTTTGCCCACAAGTCTGGTTTCTTCTTGGTGGAAAACAGGAGTTCCTCAAGTACCCGGGTAGGAAGATGCAGTTTCATTAACAGAAAGCAAAACGACCCCGTCTTACAGTCTCAGGGTTTTAAAAGCTAAAGAGATCCTTAGGGGTGACTGATTTCTTGTGCTGGCTTTACAGCTGAGGAAACAGGTCCCGGCCAGCTGGTAATGTAGGCCTGTTGATTTCAGGTCTAGCTCTCTATCCTGTTGAGTTGCTGATGGTTTGCCTTCCATCATCCCCTTAAGAAAACTTTACGTGGTGCATCTAGTAAACAGCATGCAGATTTGTCCAGCTACACTGTCAACACTGTGCCAAAAGCTGAGTCCAAGACACCAAGACTAAAAATTACCCTGACACTAAAGCCAAGTACCATGTGTGATCAATAGGGTATGGGATCAAGAGATTAGAATTTGAGGTGTCATTTTTCATTAAAAATTTCTTTACTACTTTTTTGCTTTCCGGTTTGAAGTCGTTTTAGACTTACAAGAATTTGCAAAAAGTGCACAAAGCAAATAATTATATGTGAAAAGAAGTTCAACATCACTAGCCAATAAAATAGCAAAATATAAGTTAAATGAGATATCACTACATACCTGTTAACAAGGCTAAAACAAGGAATACCCATATTACCAAATACTGGCAGAAATGCTGATAAAGCGGGTCCCCCACTTACTGCTAGTGGAAAAACTAACGGTGCGGCCACTCTGAAATCAGGCAGTTTCTCAAAAAGCTAAATGTGCACAGCACTTCTGGGCATTTATCCTGGGGAAGTGAAAATTTAACACACAGAAACCCATATACAGTTGTTTATAGCTTTATTTGTAATTGCCAGAAACTGGAAACAGCCCACATGCCTCCTGAGGGGTGAATGGTTAAGCAAACTGGCACATTCATATTGTGGATGCTAGTTAGCAATGAAATGACTTCATGGATCTCAGGCGTTTTGCTGAGTGAAAAAAGCCACTCAAAAAGTCTGTGGCATATGATCCATTTATATAACATTCTCAGAAGGAAAAAATTATAGCAAAGAGAAGAAATTAGTGCTTGCCAGGGGTTGGGGACAGTGGAGGAGGATCTTTGTGGTGATGAAACAGTTGAGTAATTGATTGTGTCTCTCTAGGTGAAATGAATAGTCAGGGAACTATATACAAAGCACAGGAGAAAAGAGTACAGAGACTGGCAAAGCTGAGGTCTTGTTCATTGTTTTAAGCCAGTGTCAGTTTCCTGGTTTGGCTAATGTAGTGCTGTATTTAAGAGGTGACCATTGAGGGAAGCCAGGTGATGCGTCCACCTTGGTATTCCCCCATGTTTGCATCTTAACCACCCTGCAAGAAGCAAAACCAAGAAGTATCCAATTTACCAACTTAACTCAGTTTCTTCTTTCTTATATCTCTTATCAGTCAATTGGGTGAAGTCATTCAGAGACTTCAGCAAACCGTGGCCTGCAGGTCAGATCCAGTCCACCCTATATTTGTAAATGAAGTCTCCTTAGAACACAGCCACACTCATGTATAGCTGTTCTTGAGTGTTTTGAGAGACATGGCTCACAGAGCCTCCAAATGTACTCTGGCCCTTTACAGAAATTGCTGACTCCCATTGTATCTTCCCCTGTCTCCTTTTTTGTAACTCTGCTCTCTGTCCATGAGGAACCTGGCTCTCAGCTACAGCGTGTCCAATTTGCTGATTCTTAGAGTAGAGTACACATTGACCTATACCACTGGAAGCAGCTCAGGACCAGCTAGAGAGAGAGGGAGAGAGGGAGGGGTGTGTGTGTGTGTGTGTCAGTCTCAGTTTTTGCTTTACATGTTTTTGCTTTACATAGACTTTCTAACATATTATGTATCCTACAAGATTAATAAGCCTGTTATTTGATACTGAATAGCTGTAAAAGACATATGGATAATTTGTCAGTGTCAATCAAATACAGTGATTTGATTGTACTAATCAAAGACACAAACTTTACATGCATTATTTTATCTACTTATTATTAAGTCAGTTTTATAGATGAGGATGCTGAGGCTTAGAGTTTACATAACTAGCCCAAGGTTACACAGTTGTGATATAAGGTAATGGAATTATTCTGTTTAGGTCTTGCTGCAAGGACAAAACCCCCTTCAATTAGGATGGTATAAAAATAGGGTATTTTCAGGAATGGGTGCAGTTCCTGGTTATCCATAACATGTGCTCAGTTGTCCCACCCCTCAAACTACTGGGCATGTGGCTTTTACCTACCCTGTGACCTGCATTCTAGTTCCCTATCACCAAGACTCTTCTGTTCTTATATCAAGGTAAAAGGAGAATCCACTTAGGTGCCCTCCTGGGGTCAGTGGGCTTCCCTCTTCAAGTCCTTTGGCATCTTTGGAGGAGGCTGTGCAATACTTTCATTGTTTAAAAGACTGATAATGCTTTAAAATTAAGTAACAAACATTTCTGAAATTTTGTTGGAATTGGGTCAGGGGGAGGTAACATCATAAAATGTTTTAAAGAAGTATATAAAAAAAAGCATATTATCATGAATTACCTTTTATCTGTTACAACCCCTTCTATTTTGCACTTCTGCAGTAATTTAAAACCAATCCTGGATATCCCACCATTTCTCTCTAAACATCTCTTAAAACACTCCAGTCCTTCGTTTCAATGATACGTTAATATGTCCAGTCTTTCTTGGTCCTGTCTGAGTTTTTCTTTTTCTCCTGTTTTCTAATCCTCAGTAGCATTCAGTCCTTGTCTTTGTGTTCCTTGTTATTCTTGATTTAGTCTCTTGGTATTACAACCACCATCTATGCACTAAGGACTCCTGGATCTGTTTTTTCCACTCTGAACCTCTTGTCTCCTAAACCTCAGACTTGGAAATTGAAATGTCCGATTGGTGTGCGTCGCAGTGGGTGTTTCTTATGTGTAGTACCCAGGTCTCTGCTCTCCCTCTGATGCTGTCTCAAGTAGCACCACTTCCTGGGCATCCAGACTGGAAGTCTGGGTATTGTCCTAGGCCTTCTGTAACCCCTCACACCCCTCCTGTGTGGCATCTGATCATCTGTTGTCAAGACCTGGTTTTCTAATCTGAGCCCTTGTCTCCAGCCCCGTTATGGAAACAGTATTCTGTGCCCCGTCACGTTTTACCTTCTACCCTAATTCTAGCTGACCATGCTTAAACCTGTACTCTATGGGGTTTACAGCTCTTTCCCGGCATGTGTTGTTTAAAGCTTCAGCTCCAGTTCAGATCCACTTGTTAGGGATGCTGTATAACATGAACAAGTTACTTAGCTTCTCTGTGATTTAGGTCCATCTGTGAAGTGGGAGTGAACATTGGTAATACTTACAAAGTTATTAGGACTCAACTAATTTAGTGCATGTAGAACAGAACCAGGCACCTGGAAAGCCCTCCAAAACATTAAACATTAACTATTATTAGTGTTAGAATGATAGCCAGAGCTATCTACCGAGGCTCCTCTGTTTATGTAATTTCCCATCACTTATGGAATAAAGTACAAATATATCTGTGGAATAAACTTCTGGGGTTGGTCTTATGACAGATATTGCCCAACTGCCCTTGGATTAGTCCCAAACAACTAGCAACGGAGGAGTGTGCCTGTTTCCCCATCGCCCTTACCTACCTAGAAGGTTAGTGTGATCATATCATGTAACAGTACTAGACTGTGAGATTCTTATCCACATGAACCAGAAACTGCTTATCTTAATTTTGTTTAGATTAGTTTAGATTTGGAAACAAAAAACTGATGAAAATTCTCATAGATGGTTTATAGACTCCAGAGAATGTAGAGAAACACTGGATTGAAATGAAACTTTGAAGCCAGCTTTTCTGACACTTTTTTTTTTAAGTAAGAAAAATACACTTATAACCATCAGATTTTTGTTTTGAACCTAGGTGAAATGACAATGGATGCCATCTTGGCTCGACTGAAACTCCTGAATCCAGATGATCTTAGAGAAGAAATTGTTAAAGCTGGATTGAAATGTGGGCCCATTACATCAACCACAAGGTTCATTTTTGAGAAGAAATTGGCTCAGGCTTTATTAGAGCATGGGAGAGCACTGCCTTTGCACCCTCCTGACCACGATGCCTTGGGTGCCGCCGCTGCCAGCCAGGACACACAAAGGATCTTGAAGTCAGCTGTAGGGAGCCCAGCTGAGCAGATCAACTTTTCTGAGGACAGAGATTTTGGTTACAGTGTGGGCTTGAATCCTCCAGAGGAAGATGCTGTGACATCTGAGATCTGCTCGGTGCCCTTCAGTGTCATGGCTGGGGTGGATGGCCACAAAGCTGTGGCGAGGGCCTCTACAGAGCCACCTCTGTACTATGGGGTGTGCCCAGCGTATGAGGGTGCCCCAGCAAGAAATGGTAATGTGACACCCAGTACTATGGGGTGTGTGTGTGAGGGTGCCCCAGCAAGAAATGGTAATGTGACAAGCACGGTGTTTCTTACTCAGGTGGTGTGTGGACCTTACTCAGGTGGTGTGCAGGGAGAGGGTGATTTTGAAAAAACACAAACTGCAGAGAAGAGAGGATTTAACACCATAATCCCATCACCCCAAATTAACCATTGTTAGCATTTTTTTTTTGCTATCATTAATGTACAATTACATGAACAACATTATGGTTATGAGACTCCCCATATTATCAAGTCCATTTTAGCATTTTTATATAGAACTCCACTTAATTTTTTGTAAATCTGTAACTGAATTTTTTAAAAGTAAGAAAATTGAATTCTACAAGATAATAATTCTCTTATAAGTATTTATTGGCTGGCCACCATTTGTTGTTTAATTATCTTCCTCCTTTTTTTTTTGTTATTCAACATAACCTGAACATCTTTTATGTTAATTGGCAAATGGCTAATGAATGTATAAGTAATTTTCAATATCAAAGAATTGCAGTTTTAAACAAGATTAAAATAGGTATCATTGGAAAGAATTAATGAAAACTTGATATTGGTTAGAATGTCAGAAATTGTGCAATATCACTATTGTGATATCACTGGTGATGGTGCCCAAAAATAGATGAGTTAGGTATGTGTATGTAAGTAGAATGGAATGTTACTCAACCATAAGAATTTTCTATAAAGATGATTTAGTGACATTGGAGATGGTCATCATGCAGTTTCTATTTATTTTTAATCTTTATTATTGTAAAAGTTGTTTTTGTAAAAAAGAAAAGTATAATCTTTATATTAAAGTATATATATGTGTGTGTATATATATATACATGTATATTAAAATATATACATATGTGTATACATATATATATATATACACACACACACATACACAGTATATACAGTAAGTGACATTTTCCTCCTCCCCTCCCAAATCTTACTTGCTAGAAGTAAACACTAATAGCTGCATTTGGGTATCATCCTATGTCTTATTTATATATACACATATAAATGTAGATTGCTTTTATTTTTAATATGTTTTCACTTAACATGTATATGTACTTTTTTTAATACAAAAATATTAAGTAGAAATGTCAGGTCACATTTTTTAAACTTTGAAAGCTACCGTATTCCAAAAGGTGTTACCATTCACTGTGCGTGAGAGTAATTTTCCAGTCTGTATGATACTGAACTCATATTTTTATCTATTGAAAGAGAGAAAATGGCATCTTGTTTCTGTTCTGTCGGCCACACTGCATGTTACTGACCTTTGCCTTTTGTCTTTTGAGTAAGGGGAACCTTGATCTTGTTTTAGGTTAATTATCTTTTTTACATGATTATAATCTATTTGAATTTATTTGATGAATCAGATCTACTGACCATTTGTACTGGGCTGTGAACATTACCATTCTGTTACATCAGTTAAAATGTTTTTCTCTCCATCTGTCATTTGTTTTTTATGTATTTTTGATAGTCTCGTTCAGAATTTGATTAGGATAGTTCCCCTACAAAACTTTAGTATTTTAATATAATTGGAATTTTCATACCCTTTATAATTCTGGGTTTCTTGGCATGCTTAGAAAGGCATTCCCTATCCAAAATTATGTTTAAAATTCTCTTAGTTTCTCTGCTAATATAGTCATAGGTTTTTAACTTGCTTTCTTGGTTATTTTTATTTAGATTGTTAATTCATGAATTTCAGCACAGAATAATATTCTCGGATGTAAAATTATGTATGTGTTTAAAATACATATCATGCTAATCATGTTATTTATATCCATACACATATATCTGATCAAGCTCATTAACTGTGTTCTTCTAGCTAGCTGAAAGGCCTTTTGCTTTAAGACTAAAAGTCTGACATATTAATATGAGAAAAACCAGACACTGGGTAACAATTATTTATTAAATGCAGGGCCATGTGTGTGAATTAAGTAACAATGGCTCTAGTTAACTCATCTCTAAATTTTCCCTGTTACTTTCTCATGCAGAAAGGATTCATGTTTACGAAGATAAAAAGGAAGCATTGCAAGCTGTCAGAATGATCAAAGGATCACGATTTAAGGCTTTTTCAAGCAGAGAAGATGCTGAGAAATTTGCTAGAGGAATTTGTGATTATTTCCCTTCTCCAAGTAAAACCTCTGTACCCCTTTCTCCTGTGAAAATAACACCACTCTTTAGCAGTGGGGGTTTAAAAGGTAAATTATGTAGCAGTTCACATGGGGGCATTGCTGGCAGGTCTGTCCCAAGGTATTCTGTGACCTCTTCCCTGATACACGGTAACTAGTTTTTTCAACCTTTGAGAAGTCCAGTTTGCAGGGAAGCGGAGAGCTAAGGCCCAGGCCATGGAGCGTCGAGGAGAATGGGTCAGTCATCTAGTCTGGGGGGGGCTGGAGACCATGAGGGTGTAGGCAGTGGGGGCTGAGTGAGCCAGGCTCCTCCTCCAGACTCAGCAGCTGATGAGGCCATGGAAGAAGCAGTGACAGGGCTGTCATCTCCTTCCTGCTCTGTTCCCCTTGTCTCCCTTTCCTGCTGCCTGTGAGATCCAGGTGCTTTTTAGATGCTGAAACCAGTCTACTTCCCACCTCAAGCTATGCCTGCTTCTGGGACTGTGACACTACCTTTGACCCAGACAGTTCCTTGTAAGGTAGGTCATCTGCAGGAGCCATCCAAACAGAGACCTGACCCACCACCTGTTGCTGGCTCAGAAGCAGGATCTTGTGAGGGGGTCTCCACAGTTAACATTGTGCGAAACGCCAGCAGCCTCTACCTTCGGCCAGGCTCAGTGTTGTCCCCTCTTGGCTCATGGTTTCTCTGTATCCCAGGGTAGCTGGAGTTCCAGAGGAAAGTGCCTTTTCCTTGCAGACATGTGACCTTTGGTTGCGGGTCCAAGCTGCCTCCCTTCCTCTGTTCCCTCACTCAGCCTTACATAGATGCTTCTGAGATGGAAGCCAGAGTGATTTCTAACAGCTGAAGATTTCCCTCTTAAAAGTTTGTAAGAATTCCCCTCAAGGTCTTTCAGATATTCTTCATGTGTTACAATTAAACCACAGACATCCCTTTTGGTTCCCTTCTGCTGTAATGAGAATGTTCTGTGCCTTATAGATGCTGTGAAAGCTGGTGGTGTGCTCTTACCCTACCTGCCAGTCTGGTGCTACCTCCACAAAGCCTTTCCCAGCGAGTCCAGTCAGCCTTTGCTCTTTCATCCCTGTGCTGTAGTGATGTGTTTGTACCACTGTTGGCAGCTGGGACGTGCCTCTTGCTGCTGTGTGTGGCGATTGCCTCATGCATCTTACTCTTAGCTAGATTGTAGGCCTATGTGGAAGAGATGTTTATCACCTCAGTGGAGCACATTGTGAATGAGAGGGAAACGTTTGTGAAATTAAACGTCCTTAAATTCTGTCTCTTGATGACAGATGGTTTGTACTTACCTGAGTCAGAAACAGTAAACAAAGAACGAGCGAACAGTTACAAAAATCCCCGCACACAAGATCTCACTGCCAAACTCCGAAAAGCTGTGGAGAAAGGGGATGAAGACACCTTTTCCGATCTTGTCTGGAGCAATCCCCGGTACCTGATTGGGTCAGGGGACAACCCAACCATAGTACAGGTAAGCCTGTTTCCAGCATCATCAGCCACAAGAGACTGTGGTTGACAAAAGTGATGCCCAAAATCTGCACTTTTCTTTCAGGAAGGTTGTAGGTATAATGTCATGCATGTTGCTGCCAAAGAGAATCAGGCTTCTCTCTGTCAGCTGACCCTAGAGACTCTAGAAAACCCTGAATTCATGAGGCTTATGTACCCAGACGATGAGCCGAGCATGCTGCAGAAGCGCATTTGTTACATCATCGACCTGTACCTGAACACTCCTGACAAAATGGTGAGTAGGCCGCTTCTTTTTTGGTAGAAGGTGTAGCCAGTCTCATCGTTAAAATAAGATTGTTCCTAGTATTTGAGTATTTACTGAGCTTCTGTGCTGTGTCTATACCTGTGGAGAGTCAGAGGAGACCTGCATTCATGGAGCTCGGAGAGCTTAGGAAGATGTGATTGAAAAACAGGACCAGCTTGGCTACAGGCAGGCGTGCATGGGTCTCGACTGTGGATGGAGCTGCTCCTTTGGCCTTTGCCAAGAGAGCCCTGAGCTAGACTTAGATTGGAGGGTGGGTGAATGCCAAAAAGCTAAGAGGCAAGAAAGTAGAAAAGCTTTGGTGGCTTTTATTCCAATGTTCTTTGTATATCTTTTATTTTCTCCTAACATTGGGACTATGTCCTGTGGGGTTGACAGTTTCAAAAGCATGACTTATGATGTTGCACAAGGCTAAGTAAGGATTCTGAAACAGAAGAGTTTTACATATTTATATAAGGGAAAACCCAAAAACCAAGAATTGTAAACTTAACAAATCCTAGGAGTGTGGAAAGTGTGGTTGGCAGGAGAGGGAGAGAGAGAAGCATGTGGGAGAGGCATGACTCAGCGTGCATCTGTGTGGCACACCCAAGAGGGACTGACATATTGGGAGAAAAGGGACATGAGATAAATTTGGCCAGGCTAGCTAGCAGAATTGTAGGAGAGGCGAAGGAGCACAGAGGTGACAGAGGCGGTGTAAGTGGGAAAGGCACCGAAGGGGTAAATTCAGTGTGCGCCAGTCATACTGCTGTGAGCTCACAGGATTAATGATCTCTGACTTGATTAGTACAACCATGAGGTGCGACATTATAGATGTAAGAACTGTGTGCTCTATAGAAAAGACAAGTTCTTTTCTTAATATTTGTGCAATAGTTACAGAAAAGGTGCATATGTGCATCCACAAAGAACACTTGGCAAATTTTTGGAATTAGCTATTACAGGTCACGTTCTCTGACCATAACCCACTAAGAGTAGAAATCAAATATTTGGATTGTTTAGATAGCAGGGGCTCACCAGAGACTGGCATGGATGAGAAGTAGAGCTGGTCCACCAGAAACAGTGTAGGGAGAGCCTAGAGCCTACTGTCTGTGTAGGAATGGAAGTTCCTGGCAGGAATGCAGGGAGAGATTGGGGTCGGGTTTACTGAACTTATGTGGCATGAGGGAGAGGAGGGGCAGGAAGAGGGTATGGTGTAGAGGGCCCTTTGTGGTTTGATGCTCTGAATGTTCCATGAGCCTTTCAGCCCTGATGTGCAGCAATCCTGCCACAGGCCTGTCTGGGGAGTCAGTGATTCCTGGAGCTTGAGCTACAGAGCTGGGGCTGTCGCAGGTAGAACGTGAATCAGGAGAGGCCTGAGTTAGAGAATGCCCCAGGGCAGGGCTGACAAAGGACAGCCTGTTTTTGTAGATAAAGTTTTACTCTTTTTGTGCTGTCTGCAGAGAAGGGCAGAGTGGGGTAGTTGTGGCAGAGACTAGACGACCTGCAGGGCCCAAAACATGTACTCTCTGGCCCTTGATGGAGAAGGTTTCCCAGGCCTGGACTGAAGGGCAGTGTGTGGTCAGAGCAGTGTGTAGGCAAACACCCAGGTTCATCTGGGAAGTTGTATGAGACAGAAGGTGCCCCAGAGGACTTGGAGCAGGAATAGGGCTTACCTTGCGCAAGAGCACTAGCGTTACCTAGCTGAGGGTGGGCAAGCTGGGAAGTGAGCGCAGGTGTCAGGGCCCACGAGCGGTCTCAGTAAACTGGGTGGAAAGCTAGGGGGTTGGCAGTGTGGCATGTAGAGGGAGGGGATGATCTGACAGGGACGGGACGTCAGGGGATCTGCCCTTGGTAATTTTACGTGTGCTGCCTGGCCGTGTTTCTAGCTCTGACAGATGTGAGTGGGTTTCGTGGTAGACCTGCTGCATTTGAGCCTGTGGCCATCCAGTGGGGTGTCTGGAGGCGGCTCCACAGCTCTCAGGCTCAGGGTCACCATTACCTTAAGGCCCACTGGTCTGTGAGGAGCCTGGGGAAGGATCCCACTGAGGGCAAGTCAGAGCATTAAGCATCATGGAGTCAGGAGTGGAGGGTTTCAGTTCCTGCAGTGTTAGCACTGGGGATTCATAGGCTTGGCTTTGTTCTGGATGTTGTTGTTACTGTGTTGAACATTGATCATACCGAACTTTTTGAACATTGATAATATGACATTGTTCTGGGCCCTCAATTGTTAAAGCAGCTGTTCACTGAGCAAGTATTTTACCCCAGTTGTAAGCTGCCTGCAGACCTGGGCCACAGGTACTAGGTACACAGTGACTGAGGAGAGGGCACTGGGCCGGGCTCAAACCCTGGCATGAAGTGCGTGTGTGTGCATGCCAATTATTTTTCAGTTATAAAACTGTCTTTTTATAGTCTTGTATTTGAGGGTTCTTTTTCTTTGCTTTATTAAATACCTATTTTTGTTTTAAAGCAACCTTATAAAACAAAGAAATGTAAATTAGTGTTTCTCTCCTGCACCTCCCTCAGGGCTATGACACACCATTGCATTTCGCTTGTAAGTTTGGGAATGCGGATGTGGTCAATGTGCTTTCTGCACACCCTTTGACTGTAAAAAGCCCAAGGAATAAGTGTGATAAAACACCAGAAGATGTAAGTACCTATTCAAATGCTGTGGCTGTGTAGTGTTAGAAATGGAAGATATGTAAAATGACAGTGCAGGATCCTAGCTGCCGTGAAGTCACATGTGCTATGTGCTGTGGGCTCACATTAGAGCCCTGATGGCTGAATAAGATGCACTCTGTGAAGAGGATGTTGTGGAGTCAGGAGGTACTGGAGTGCTCCAGTTTGCTGATTTCATTTTCCTAAAACTGGTGGTCGGTTGTTATCAGCAGCTCACAGTTTTCATCAAGTTCCCTCTGTGCATACCTCAGCTGACCAGGGTCAGAGGGAATGGAGAGGCGGTCATGATGAAGGTTGTGGTGGTGGTGGTGGTGATGGTGAGGATGACGGTGATGGCGGCATGGGTGGATGGTCAGCTTAGTGTGCATGTATTCTCACTTGACTCCCACAAGCCTTTGGAAGCAGACCTTGTCATGACCTATATTGGCAGTTCAGCAAAATATACCTTAGAGAGGGCAGAGGTGCATCTGTGCCTGTTGGGTGGAGGGAAGTGGGGGGAGGGAAATGGATGGGGCTCAGTGGGTGCCAGTGTTAGAGCTGTTGTCCAACCGACCTACCAGCCCTCTGGAAAGAGAATCTGTAAGGATCCTCTTCTGGTAGGGAATGCCTCCTTTGTATATGCTGTTTGTAGTACCTGCCTTCTGCTGAAAGTTTAGAATACACATAAACAAAAAATGAAATTCACCAGACTCCAACTCAGAAATTGCCATTATTTTGCATTTATCTGACTCAACTTTTTATGTGCATTTGTATGTTTTTTAATATAAAATGCTTGCTGTTTGCTAACTGATGTTTTTAAAGCACTTGCCCTCTCTCACAATTAATAGAATAAAAAAAAAATACTCAGTTCACCTCACAGGGTTCACTGTACAGTTGTTTGTTTCTTTGACAGACTGGCGGGATGTGGTTAATCTTGTGTTTTTTTTCCCTCTTGTTTGAAGGTTGTTTTTTTTTTTCTAGCAAAAATGAAAAAAAAAACTTGTTGCTGTATTTATCCAAGGGTTGAGAAAGTTGACTTGCGTAGTTGAAAAAATAAAACATCTGTGTTCATTGCTAGGTAGGCGTTGCTGCAACCCAGCCAACCAAACAACAGCAGTGAACAGGCTCCCAGACAGTGGGGCTCGTGCAGCTGACAGAAGTGCGCTTGCATGTCTGCTCTGACTCAATAGCGCACTTTAAGATTTCCTTTCCTTGCAGAAAATTAGAAAATAATAGAGTAGCACCAAGAAAGAAAATAAAGTTCACTCATAATCCCAGAGTTTGTCATTCTTGTACTGGCTCCTTAAGCTTGTATGAAACACTTAAGAAAGGTTGTCCTGTTCAACACATGTCTTCTGATTGTGCGCTTTATGGAATAACTCAGCATTGGTATACTATCCTGATTTTGGTGACTTTAAAACTTGCTTTTGTAAGATGATTTTAATGATAAAACTGTGATAAATGAAGATTTAGAATTTACTTTGTTTTTTCAAATAGGTTATTTGTGAAAGAAGCAAAAACAAGTCCATGGAACTGAAGGAGAGGATTAGAGAATATTTAAAGGGTAAAGTGGGAAACTGGTACCTGGAGTGTGGGCCCTGAGTTGGGAGGCCCCACATGGTGCCCGTGCCTGGCCTTGCATTCTGGCAAGCGAAGCTGAAGGCTGCCCATGAACTTCCAAACTGGTGTACCCTCTCCTTTTTCATGAAATCCCTCCTTTGGACCCTTAAGCTTTTTTAAGAGGCCGGCTTGTCTGTCATCTGACTGTGGGCTGGTGGCCTCACCCCTTAATCTCTGCAGGCCTCCCCTGTGCAGGTGTCTGTGGTCCCATCTCCTCAGGAACAGCCTGCTCATCAGCAGCGAAGAGAGCAGGAAGGGCTGAGCCTGGAGCTCCTCGGTGGATCAGTTTGTCAGTAGCCCCATCAGTCCTCTGGTCACATGCCCTCTGCATCAGGGCCTGCCCCTGCTTGGCAAAGCTGGCTCCTCCCGCAGCTGCCTGGGCAGTCCCCATTCCAGCGGCCTGACCAGCAGAGTTGAATTGCTGGCTTAACTTTTCTTTTTTTCTTTCATTAAAGTATTATTGATATACACTCTTATGAAGGTTTCACATGAAAAAACCATATGGTTACTACATTTACCCATATTATCAAGTCCCCACACATACCCCATTGCAGTCACTGTCCTTCAGTGTAGTAAGATGCCACAGATTCACTATTTGCCTTCTCTGTGTTATACTATTTTCCCCGTGATCCCCCACACCATGTGTATTAAATAAAATACCCCTCAATCCCCTTCTCCCACCCTCCCCACCCGCCCTCCCACACCCCTCCTCATTGGTAACCACTAGTTCCTTCTTGGAGTTTCTGAGTCTGCTGCTATTTTGTTCCTTCAGTTTTGCTTTGTTGTTATACTCCACAAATGAGGGAAATGATTTGGCACTTGTCTTTCTCCGTCTCGCTTATTTCACTGAGCATAATATCCTCTAGCTCCATCCATGTTGTTGCAAATGGTAGGATTTGTTTCTTTCTTATGGCTGAATAGTATTCCATTGTGTATATGTACCACGTTTTCTTTATCCATTCATCTACTGATGGACACTTAGGTTGCTTCCATATTTTGGCTATTGTAAAAAGCGCTGCAATAAACATAGGGGTGCATATGTCTTTTTGAATCTGAGAACTTGTATTCTTTGGGTAAATTCCAAGGAGTGGGATTCCCGGGTCAAATGGTATTTCTATTTTGAGTTTTTTGAGGAACCTCCATAATGCTTTCCACAATGGTTGAACTAGCTTACCTTCTCACCAGCAGTGTAGGAGGGTTCCCCTTTCTCCACGTTCTCACCAGCATTTGTTGTTCTTAGTCTTTTGGATGGTGGCCATCCTTACTGGTGTGAGGTGGTATCTCATTGTGGTTTTAATTTGCATTTCCCTGATGATTAGTGATGTGGAGCATCTTTTCATGTGTCTGTTGGCCATCTGAATTTCTTCTTTGGAGAACTGTCTCTTCATATCCTCTGCCCATTTTTTAATCGGGTTATTTGCTTTTTGGGTGTTGAGGTGTGTAAATTCTTTATATATTTTGGATGTTAACCTCTTGTCGGATATGTCATTTACAAATATATTCTCCCATACTGTAGGATGCCTTTTTGTTCTGTTGATGGTGTCCTTTGCTGTACAGAAACTTTTTAGTTTGATGTAGTCCCATGATGTCATTTTTGCTTTTGTTTCCCTTGCTTGAGGAGATGCGTTCAGGAAAAAGTTGCTCATGCTTCTATTTAGAAGATTTTTGCCTATGTTGTCTTCTAAGAGTTTTATGGTTTCATGACTTACATTCAGGTCTTTGATCCATTTCGAGTTTACTTTTGTGTATGGGGTTAAACAATAATCAAGTTTCATTCTCTTACGTGTAGCTGTCCAGTTTTGCCAACACCAGCTGTTGAAAAGGCTGTCATTTCCCCATTGTATATCCATGGCTCCTTTATCATATATTAATTGACCATATATAGTTGGGTTTATATCAAGGCTCTCTAGTCTGTTCCATTGGTCTATGGGTCTGTTCTTGTGCCAGTACCAAATTGTCTTGATTACGTGGCTTTGTAGTAGAGCTTGAAGTTGGGGAGCACAATCCCCCCAGCTTTATTCCTCCTTCTCGGGATTGCTTTGGCTATTTGGGATCTTTTGTGGTTCCATACAAATTTTAGAACTATTTGTTCCAGTTTGTTAAAGAATGCTCTTGGTATTTTGATAGGGATTGCATTGTATCTGTAGATTGCTTTAGGCAGGATGGCCATTTTGACAATATTAATTCTTCCTATCCATGAGCACGGGATGTGTTTCAATTTATTGGTATCTTCTTTAATTTCTCTCATGAGTGTCTTGTAGTTTTCAGAGTATTGTTGGCTTAACTTTTCAAGGCCATGACCTGTTGGGGTGGTCCTTCCTGTTGCGTCTGGAGGTGTGCCTCAGCACTCTGGGGGCTTGTTCCTCTGGTCAGAGTGTTAAGGTGGCTGGTTTCAGAAAGAGTTTTTTCCTCCCTTCCCTGTGTCTCCAGTGAACTTCATTCAGCAGTTCAGCAGATGGCAGTGGAAGTGCCTTTCTTTACCATCATTAGCCAGAGGTCTGGTTGTCCTGCTCGCTGAATGACATGGCAGCAGAAACCCAAAGCTCTTGGACCTCCTCTGTGTGCCTGTCATCCCTTCTCTCTGTTTCCATTCCTACACCTGCCCTGCCCACCACCTGCTCTTTAAAAATTTTTTTTTATTAAGGTATTATTGATATACACTCTTATGAAGGTTTCACATGAAAAACAATGTGGCTATTACATTCACCCATATTATTGAGTCTCCTGCCATAACCCATTGCAGTCACTGTCCATCAGTGTAGTAAGATGCTAGAGTCACTATTTGTCTTCTCTGTGCTACACTCTCTTCCCCATGATCCCCCCAACACCATGCCACCACGTGCTTTTATAAATAAACTTCTTTGGCCCATGACAGCCACAGCCATCTGTTTGCATATTGTCGCTGTTTGTATATTGTCACTGGGCCCTTTCCTGCTACACTGTCCTTTGTTCTTTCCACATTCCACGTCAAAATGTCATGATTCCAGGTCTGTTCAGAGGTGTGTGTTTTGTGATTAAAAAATTGTAATGAACAAAAAAGAAGAATTGGGGAGGGAAGGAGGTTACAAGGGAGCTTCTCTTTAGCATTCTCAAGTTTCCAATTAAGCCAATCTTGGGCACATGAACTTTGCCTCAAGTGTTTGCTGTGCCCCTTTTCTCCCAGCAGAGGAAAGCTCTTTGGCTTGGTAAGAGGCAGGTACTAATTGGCCTGCTTCCTAGGTCCTTCGGCTCCAAAGCTGTTGTGGCCTTTATGTTGTTACCATCAGATCATTGCAAAGCCTGTGGTGTAATGAACACCTGACCACCCACTAAGGTGAGGACCCATCTAAGCAGGTGTCATTAGCCGTGGTGTGTCTCCTCCTCCAGGTCACTACTACGTACCGCTCCTGAGAGCAGAGGACACGTCTTCTCCAGTGATTGGGGAGCTGTGGTCTTCAGACCAAACAGCCGAGGCCTCTCATGTGGGCCACAGTGGGGGTGACCCCAGAGACCCTGTTCTGACCCTGAGAGCCTTTGCGGGGCCCCTGAGTCCATCTAAGGTGAGTGCTGTGGAAGCTTCTGGAATCAGCTCCTGACCATCCCTCCCGGAAGTGCTGGGTGTTCCATCCTCTTGCTTTGTGCTTTGTCTTAGGTGGAGTCCCAGTGAGTCGGTTGCTGGAGAAACAAGTGTCTTGACCCTTTTCCTCTTTAGCCAGGGTAGCTGTTGTCAGCCCACACTTCAAAGACTGATGTTTACCTGGGCTTATCCCCCCACCATCGCCATGTGGCTCTCCCATCCGCAGCCACGGCCCTTCTTACACTGTGTTACTAGTCTATCGAGGCTCTCTGTTCCACTCTTCTTGGACTTGTCTCACCACTAGGAAACTTCTATTTGCAGACCCTGAAGTTCACCATCCAGACTGAGGCATTTCATACTCTTACTTGCATGTAATATTTCATTAAAGAAAAGTTTGAAATAGTTACCTGCAACCATAAAAAAAAAGACCTCCACAAAGAAGTAATACAGTGAGGATTAGATTCTACTCCATAAAATATAAAACTAGTGACTTAAATATTTGTTTTCCTCTCATGGAATGGCAGATGACTTGAGACCCGCAGGCTGCCAGGTCTGTGGTATCATTGTGACGCTTCATCCCTCTGCAGCCCAGTCCAGGCTGCAGGCAGGGAGGGGCCGTCCTTGCCTCCATCACATTGCAGCCCTGGGGTTCTTTCAGTTCGAGGAAGGGTGGGAGGAGGGACACAGAGGCATCCAGGTGGCTTTGCAGTGCTGGTAATTCGTCACATTTGCCCAGCAACTTGGATGCATAGCATAGCTCAATACATACTTTCTTTGTAGGCAGAAGATTTTCGTAGACTGTGGAAAACTCCGCCTAGAGAAAAAGCAGGCTTCTTTCAAAATGTCCGGAAATCTGACCCAGAAAGAGGCATCGAGAGAGTGGGAAGGTACTTAGGGAATGACACAATGGTGGGAGCCAGGTGGCAGTGGCATACTTGTTAATTCAGGGTAGAAACTCTGCCTTCAAGATACTAGCTCCCAGGAGTGTTTATTGGGAGATTTCTTAAAGACTTTTCATTAAGGTCTAATTCCTTCAAATGTTGTATATGCTGCAGTTTGTGTAACAGAAGCATCTGTCCAAGGATGCTGTATTGTCTTGTCAGGTGCTGTAAACAGTGTTTTCTTGGCTGTATAGGCCTAAGACAGACACAGGCATTGTGGCTGGAAACTACTAGTAAAAAAAATCCCCATGAAGTGTTTTTCTCACTGTCAAGCTAAATTAAACTATAATAAAAAAAAGCTTCACTGAATTATTTTTACAATTTTTTTCTTAAAATATGTGCCCAGTTTCAGGTTTACAATTGAACCTGAAAAGGACTTAAAATTTGTATCTGCCTGGCCAAACCAGAATCATATCCAACTTTATATAGTTGTATTATGAAAACAAAAAGGTTTGTGCATTTGTGGAGTTTTCTGTTCTACTTTTTTACCTCTGAAGTGTGTGAGTCTGGACAGTTGGCTCTTGTTGTGGTCTCTGCACGTGACTGGGGTTCCCCTAACATGACAGAGCCCCGCGGGCTTACTCTGCTGGGGGAGCAGTGTGTTAAAAAGTGCGAAGTGCTGTTTGAGCCCAATTCAGGATAAAGAGGCATAACTAGGATTGCAGGGGTGGCTTTGGCATTTCCAGCATAAAGTGGCTATTTCCTGTGTAGTCAGTTCTATGAATTTTTGTTTTGGTTTCACCACTGACCCATTGTGCTTTATTCTCCCAGGGAGCTGGCTCATGAGCTGGGGTATCCCTGGGTTGAATACTGGGACTTTCTGGGCTGTTTTGTTGACCTGTCTTCCTGGGAGGGCCTGCAAAAACTGGAAGAGTATCTTACTCAGCAAGGAGCAGGGAGAAAGGGCCAACGAAGCAGAGAAAGTGAAGCCTGTTGCCCGGATGTCTCTGCCATTGGTAAGAACGTGCGGCGCATCTGTGGGCTTACAGGTCTCAAACCCCATCCTGTGGCTGTGGACAGAGAAGTGTGTGTGTGTGGAGCAGTGAACACCTGCTGCTCATGTTAACCACTCCTGATACCCTAGGGGCTACCTGTCACCCACATGTGCCTGCTCCTCACCTTGGCTTCCTTCTCTTTCTCTGCCTAGAGGGCAGGAAGCCTGGGTGTGGAGACTACATTTCTGTTTGCAAGGTCCTGCTTGCCTTTTCCCAAGGAGCAATGCAGGTGGTTTTCTGTCTTGGACTCTGGGGAGGAGGCATGAATGGGAGCAGTTTGCTGCCAGTCAGAGGGGTGTGGGGTTCCCTGAGTGGACACCACATGTCTGAAGAGCTGCTTTCTCTCCCTCAGACCATCGTAGGAAGTGCAGCAATTCCATCTCTGTGAGGGCGTTTCTAGAGGAAGATGATGATGTGAGCTTGGAGGAGGTTAAAAATCGGCAAAACAGAGCTCGAAACACCCAGTCCACAGTCAGTGCTTTTGGGGGCTTGGGGTGTGACATCCTACTTGCAGAGCAGAAGACGAACCTTCTAGAAGCCTCAGCCCAGACCAGTCCCCACAGCAACAAAAATGGGTTTTGCAGCCCACTGAGCAGCAGCAAGACCCTGGGTGGGAAGAGGCCAAAGGCCCTGAGTGGGGACGAAGCACTCCTGCCACCTGTCTCCAGCTTGACTGTTGAATTTGATAAATTGAATTTGCAGAATCTAGAAAGTAGCTTTTCTAAGACACCAAATAAAACTATGAAAACTAAAGAGAAGATCCTGACATCAAGAAAGGAGGCAGTAGAAGGTGACTTAATAGGTCCTCCTGCTGCTGATAAACTTGGAAACAACGAAATAAGGACAGAAAATGAAATGTCAGCCACAATTGCTAAAATGTGTCTGAGTTCCGACAGTTCAAGGCATGAGGTCCAGCATAGCTGCAGCTCTGCATCCTCGGAGCCTGTGGGCATCCCTGCCACAAAGGAGCCCATCCACAGGCTCTTCCTTTTTGGGTATGATTTGGGTCGGGGTGACACTGTTGTAATTCGTATAAACCTATTGTCTGCTCACAACTGTTAGAAGTTCGTAGCTCCTTGATACTCAGGGGTCTTCCAAGTTGGTGGGAGACACTGTCCTCTTTCCAGCCCATCCTTGATGCCATGCTTTTGGGAAAGTAACACCCCTGGGATGGCAAACTATCCTATAAATTCAGTGTGTTTTAGGAAGAAAGACTGTCTTGGGATCAGTGTCAGGCTCCCAGCAGGTGCCTGAGGGGTGGGGATGGACCCATGATTACATGGTTCTGCAAGCCATCCTGTTCCTGGGCTGGGCTCTTGAGTTGAGGATGCAGTGGTGTGGGAAGTCTGCCTTTGAGTACAAGTATTTCTGCCTCTCCTCTTGGTTCTCTCTTGTGCCTTCTAGAGAGGAGCCGTCAAAGCTGGATCGGGACGTTCTAGCAGCCCTGGAGTGCACAGATGTGGACCCTCAACAGTACCCAGCTGTGCACAGATGGAAGAGCACCATCCTGTGCTACTCGCCTTCCGACCGACAGAGGTACCAGTGGGCCCCAGAGGATGCCGCTTGGGCATACAGGTTATTTGGTAGCTAGCTTCCGGACCAGTCCAGGTCTGACTCAGATCCAAGTGGTATATATAGAACACTGGCAGTGAATTCATTGGCTAATGCAGTGCCCCTGATGCGTGGTGTGACTGGCAGCACCCTGCATGAAGGAGAGGTCCACAACTGAGTGGAAAAGCGGAGTGGGTGAGGAGGTTAGGGCCATGTGGGATTTGTGTGAAGCATGTGAGCTGAGAGTCTTCAGGGTCACGGTTCTGAGGGTTGAAGCAGCTGCTCTCAGAGCCACACTGGTCCCCCGGGGGGCTGGTGCAGGGCTGTCCTGTCCTTGGTCTCTCCTCTCCCCACTCCCCACTCTCTGTGCTGATGGACCTTTCGTGGTTTCCTCAGTTGGCCAAGCCCTGCGTTGAAAGGGAAGTTGAAGCCTCAGCTGCCAGATGTCGGGTGCCCTCACAGCTGCAGCCCAGGGAGAAGCAGTCCCATAGGAGGCAGCCCTGGGAAGCCCACCCCTGCACCCCACTCCCCTGGTGTGGGCAGCCCTGGGCGCTACAGCCCAGCCAATGGGGGCCACCTCCGCAGGATGACGCGTCTGACCCAGCTCGCAGCCCTGTAGGCCAGCCCATGCTGCTGGCTCTTATTTCATTCATTTTTAAAGTAAAAAGGGTAATGCATTTATTGCTAAAGTTTCACAGAAAATGTGTTTATTTATTGATCCTTATTTTGAGAGAAATAAATTTAGAAACTGGAAATGTTCTGTATAAAATTTAGATTTCTGGTATTTTGGGAGAAGATGAAGCAAAGAGATACAGGTTTTCTGAAAGCTGTCACTGTGGTAATGACAGACGTTCCAGTTACTGTTCCCACTTGCATGTGTAACAGGATGGTTCTGAGCAGGTTGTGCTTCCAGAAAGTCCGGGTGGCTGCCCAGAGTGGGGTTGGCTGTGTTTGCAGCACCACTGTACAGTAGCCATGCTCTCTTCAACTCAGTTCTCACAGTTGAGTTTGTGCCACTTCCTTCTCTGGGGAGAGACTTCAGCTTTCTAGTTTGGGGTAGGAAATCTTTGCCAGTCAGTCCCAGTTGGAGAGAGTATTTGATAAAGTGGATGTCTTAGACTTGAAGTGAAATTAATAATCATTAAAAACATTTAGCGACCAGAGGTAAAGCTAGCTTTTCTCTTGGAAAAAATCTAGCCTTTGGGAGTCATGCAAATAGTTCTAGGAAACTCGCTGGCAGTCACTTAATGTGTTTGTTTCACCAGCACCTGAGTGTTGACAGCTTGCTGTTTAGTTGTCAGGGTCAGTGGTAATAAAATGACCTGTAAGTGGTCCCTTAATTTAGAAGTTTATCCTGTCTTTCAGAATTCATTTCAGTTGGATTTACTTCATAAAAGAACGTTGTGTTTTAATACAGAAACTAGCGGTTTGCTTTTGACAGGTTTGAGCCCGGTTCAGGTACATTATTGCTTTTATTTTAGCCTCCCCCTGGCTGTACCCTTCCGAGGGCCCGTTCACACAGCATAGGAGCCACCATAGCACCGTATGCCCCCACTGATGCCCCAGACCAAGCACCGTATGGAGGGCTTATTTTTTCTTGGCTCTTATGAATAACTGCTCATCCACAAGCAGTGTTTTGTGAACATTTCCAGTGTTTGATGCAAAATGGAAACTTCTAGTGCTTTTGCTAACTTCAGTGCCTTTTGTAAATCATTTATTTTCCTGAACTTGCTTTTTGAGAATATACAGTGAAACTAAGTAGGTGTGAGATTCTTTTTCATTCTTAAAAATTCTGAATTGAAATGTGTAAAAAAAGTTTCTTTCATTTGGTAACAAGAAACAGGTCAGGAGTATTGGAATCAAGATACAGATTTTAAAATTCAAAAGGGTGTTGGTGTTTTCACTTGTGTAGCAGACTACCTGGATGTATGCAGATGTGGATGTAAGAAAAATATATTCTATTCTAAAAATCAGGCATTTTAAAAAGGCATCTGTTCTCAAAAATCAGAATATAGGTACTATGTCCACAGTGATCTGTTTTTCTCTAGTCTTATTATACCACCTGTATGTTGTTGTAAATGTTCAGATAGAAATTAAAATAGTGTTTTTGCCCTAATTTTGCAGACTGCTGTCCCTGTTCTCTCAAGTTTTAGGCCTTCTCTGACTATTTCTCCATTTATCTCCATAAGATAGCTCTGGTCCTGGCAAATAAATTACCATGTGTCCTCTTGTGACTTTTATGTTCTTTTTTAAACTACTTAGTGAAATAAATTATTTTTAGAACCCTGTGGTAATAATTTAAAGTTTTCAGAAAGACCTCCCTCACCTTTCTCCAGACAAAATATCCTTTTTAGTAAAATTTTAAGCAGTGTTTTGATGAAACAAAGTGTACTAACCTGATGGTGGTTTACTGGCTGTTTTTGGTTTCCCTTTTGTAACAAAGCTGTGAAACCTTTTGGGCATTACTTAAGCTAGCAGTTTTCATACCTGCTCCCAGAAACTGGAAACCTCGTCTGTAACATTGACATCTGGTGGGTAACTGCTTCCATCCTGGAGGTGATGTGAATCACACTGCTAGCAGGTGGGCACTGTCCCCCAGGCCACAGTGCAGGGACTGTGTGAAGTTCCCTGTGTCTGGAAGGAAAGCAAGCACCAGCATTCTAAAATGAGTCCCTGCCACACGTGGCAAAGAAGCATAAATCCTCTTGAATAATTTGTGGATGTTTCCAAACTGTCCAGCGTTCAGAGGAAATGGCAGTTGTGGGGTAACTGCTCAGTTAGGTGCAGTTTTGAACATCACATATCACTGTCCCGTCCTGTTGAGCCAGGAACATCCCACTGGGTTGTTCCAGACACGCGTCTTGTTAGGTTGACATTTTGCATTTGTGCACAAGAACCTGTAAATATTCTCTAGCTTGAAAATTGCACTTATGTTCCTTTCTTGAACTGTCTTGAAGTATTTGAGAATAAACAGCCTGCAGAGCATTGACCATCCCTGCTGCGGTCAGCTTGGGTTCCCTGGTCTTACATAGGGTTCCTAGTATAAAGTTTTAGTTTTGGCCGAGCAGGATATTGTTACTGACATGTCCTACCTTGGTATGATTCCATCTTGATGTCACTGGGCCCCCATAACTGATCCCATCCAAACACTTCCCTCCACCCCCATGTGGGCTTGTTTCTGGTTTCCTAATGCTGCCCTGCTTCTCAGAGGTCAAGCGTAAAGGGCTGGCCTGCAGACAACAGCAGGGTGGCTACACAAACCCCAAGGGACAGAGCAGGAGCCACCACCACCAGGCATCCTGGGCCCACGGGGCCAGGGTTCAGACTCAGTGTGGGTGTGAGGCCCTGCGGCCCCTTGTTTGTTGATGCCTGTGGTCAGACATGAGGGCTGCTTGGTGCTTCTGTGGTTTGAAAAGCTGGCACTGTCCCTGCTTGGTCAAAACTTTCTGGAGAAGAGCACACAGTTTGGCTTCTAGAACACTGCTCACCGAGCTCTCTGCCCTGGGTCTAGGCCTCTCTCTGGGCCAGCAGCCCTGGGTACATGAAATGCTGTTGAAAAGAGCTTCTTGCTGAAACCACCTCACAAATTTTGGGGCTGCTGCACAGGCTTCTAGTTTCCTTCAAAACATTCACAATCAGTACTCTGAAAAATCAGGAACATAAAATTTTATTTGGTAGTTACTTCCAAAATTAACACAAATGGATCAAACACCCCAATTAGTTGGTTGCACTAATTCAAAGAAAATGTTCATAACAATCACAGAAACTGCACTGATTTTTCTAAACAATATTTGGGATGGACACATCATGTCTAAATAATTTAATACAGAATCACAAAAGACAGCCAGAGGTAATGATCAAACTGTCAGCTATCTTAGTGGAACAGGACCTTCCTGGGCTGCCCATCTCAGGAACGACAGGCCACTTTACCTGTTGCGTTTGCCCAGGTGCCCTGAATGCAGCTCCAGAGGGCCTAACACTGGAGCATGAAATTGGTTTTCAAAGCAAGAACACAGATGAGGACAATCTACAATTGACAAAAATTTTAAATGGCAAAAGGGTTTTAAGATTTGGAAAGAGTGGTGAAGCAAGGTAAATTACAAACGGAAGCGCCGGTGCCCTCCTTCTGAGCCCCTCGGCTCTGCTGATGAGCCTGGGAGGGTAGCCGGCCAGCTGTGGTCATGACCCTAAGACCTGTCAGTGCAGACGTGCTGTGGTTCCCACAGTGCTGGCATCTGTGACATCAAAAGTGATGAGTCAGTAGAAAAACTTCGGAGAAAGGCTGATCTGACCTGAACATCTCTTCCATCCTGGTCCAGGCGCAGGTGCTGAGATCCTGGCATTTCAGACACGGGCTTTTCTGCCACCTTGTCCCAGAAAGATGGAAGAACCACGGCACAAGCCGTGCAGAGGAGACCACGAAGGAGCCCACGTTGTTGGTGGTGCCCTGGCCAGACAGAGCCAGGCAGGCAGGGGGCTGCAGAGAGCTGGTCCTTGAGGCAGCCCTCAGGAGCGGGAGATTTTGTCAGGAGGCATGAACCCCGTGTCCCCAAGGGTCCTGAGCGCCACTCGGCCATCAGGCCGGACCACCAGGTGGGTGATGCTGCCGTTGTTGAGGGAGAGGCGAAGCCAGCCTTCCGGAGGGAACTGCAGTGCCCTGGAGGAGGGGGAAACATGCTAGCACAGGGAGCTCTGCCTCAAGATGGGCTGGGGTCCCAGCAGAGCTGACAACACCTGAGCCCACGTGGGAAGGTCTCAGAGCAGATACTCTGCAGGCTGGGACCAGCCTCACCCTCCTGTTCTCAGGCAAGAGGTTTCTCAGAGCAAGGGGCTGCCGCCCACCAACTAAGGGGTGAGGGGACAGCTCTGCCCCTCTGGGAGGCAGATCAACCCAAATCAGGATCTGCACTGAGTCAGAAACAGAGTTTCTTACAAGTGCCTGCAATATAATTTGTTTTTCCAGGGTAACCAAGAGGTTGTAGGCAGCCTGATAGTGCGTGGTCCATTCCTGGTCCTTCCTTCCCCGGGACAGATGGAGCATTTTCATGCTCCTAAAAATACTTTCTAGGCACAGGTAGTATTTGCTGAGAAGTCCAGCATTACTTTGGCTTCCAAGTCAGCCACCAAGACACCCTTTGTGACCCTGAAAGTCTCAGGGACTAGCAGCATGCCCATGGCCCCCTCACTGCCATCTGCCCATGTTTTCCTGCCATGAGTTCTGTCAACCTCAGGGAGCAACTGCCTTTTAAAGGCTTCTCAGGGCCACTCTCACAATGTGGAGAATACCTCGCACATCATGGTTAACACTCTGGCTCCAGCCCGCCCTGCATGTAACACAGGTACCTCTACTCCAAGTCCCTGATTACTTCTGCTGCGTTTCCCGCACTGGGATTGCCTCCTAGTGACTGCTCAGGTTGGCCCTGTCTGGCACATCCACAGGTACCAGCGCAGCATACAGGGCAGTGCATGGGACACAGAATCGTTGGGATTGTGCCTCCAGGGGCATGTCAGTTGGAGGCAGGGAGCCCCCAAGTGGCCACCTGTCCAAAGCCCACCTCATCTTCCCAGCAGCACTCAATCTAGTTTGGAGCACCCTTGAGCAAGCCAAGAACCCCAGCTCCTGGGCTTCTCACCAGGGACTGTACATGTGACATAAGAGAGGCTCAGCCCCCACAGCCCCAGCAACGGGCCCAAAGGTCAAGTTCATGAGCACCAAGGGCCAATGGGCCATGCTGTGTCATATCTTCCCACTGCCAGACTCATCAAAGGAGAAGAGGAGCCCCTCAGCTACTGAAGCATCTGACAAATACTTTCTAATGGATCCAGGAGCGAGGCAGTGTTCACTATTTCTGCATTTGCACTCAGTGAGATTTGGTTAAATATGTTAAGCACCCAGCTGGCCTTCTGACCTACAGAGCCCTGTGACACACAGTTGCAACTCAGGGCAAGAGGCACTTACAAGGACCCCAGAACTTTCCATAGTGCCAGGAAGTAGGGAAGGTCCAGAGGACATAGGAGCCCAGGAAGGAGCTCCCAACAGCCAGCACCGGAGCAATTGGGGCAAACACCAGAGTGAACCACTGAGGAAGGATCCACCACCAAATGCTACAGTCAGTATAAGTTGGAGGCAAACAGGATGTCCGTGTTGTCTCCTGATACTGACCAATCCCCAGTGGGAAAGTAACAGCCACAGTGTGAAAAGTCCAGTGCACAGAGCTTAGCCAAGTGACCACCACCCAGGAGAGGTCATTGGCATCAGGCACCTGGACCCACGCTGGAACAAGCAGGTCTCGCCTGTGCTATTCCTGCCAAAAGCACATGATCATGATACCTCCAAACTGAAAGGTATTCTACCAGACAATCCAAAGGCTTCCTGGTAGGCATCAAGGTCATAAGAGGAGGAAAGATGAGGAGATGGAACAGGCTGGCAGAGGGGACACGGGACACAGGCCACAGGGGCTGTCAGTGGCCCCTCACCGACACACGATGTAGCGGATGACGTTGGCGTGGCAGATGAAGATCTCGTAACTGTCCTCCTGCTGCTTGGTGTCTGCCCGGTGGATGTAGTTCCGGAAGGCGGCCTCAATCCGGGCTCCATCTTCATAATACTGCTGGGGGCAGAGTAAAAACCTTAAGTATGCAGGCAGCATGCAAGCCACAGGTCGAGGGGCATGGGGAGAGTAAGGCAACCAGGGTGGAGTTGGGGGAGCCCTCCCTGGGAGGAAGACCACCGTTACGGGTTTTTTTTTTACCACAGCTTCTGGCTTCCAGTCGGACACAGGCGGGTCAGGCTCGATGGGGGCGCCTTCCCTCAGCAGGTCTGTGCTGACCTTGCAGACCCCTGGGGAGCAGCAGGTGACTCAGTGTGCTCCTTCAGAAGCCGCTCTAGGCCCCAGCCTCAGCCCAGCTTACTCACTCCCCATCTGTAGCCGAGGGACTTAGGAGTGCCTGGCACTCACCTGGCAGGTGTTTGCTAATGATGTCAGTGGTTTCTACTGCACGGGTCATGGAGGAATGGACAATTTTATTAAACTTCAACCCCAAGCTTGCAAGTCGGAGACCAGTTAGTTCAGCCTGTTCACGACCTTGAGGGAAATACACCAGAGAATTATATGTCACTGGGACCAGTCCTTAGCAAGTACAGTTAATGTCAGGGGACAAGACAGGCAGGCCCTCTTGGGCTTGGGACTAATGGGTCCCAGGCATTCAGTGGATAACATCAATGAGATAACCTAGCTACCTGCAGTCCCATACAGAAAAAACATTAAAAATAATGACCAAGGTCAAGGATCACCAAAGTTTGAGTCCCAATGTGAGGGCGATCCACCAACTGGGCAGTCATCATAGATGTCCACATATAAAGGCCAATGATCCCAGCATTACTGAGTACAGACTGAGAGCAGATTACAAGTGTACTTTCTCAAATGCCCTCAGAGTAAGTTTCAGCTGGATGCACTGCCCCCGCCCCCTGCCATGCCACTTCACTCCGTGCTTGTGCACCTGGAGGAGGTGCACAGCTGGCTGAAGAACAGGTCACTAACCCTTTTACACCATCTGAATGTCTTAACTTGTGTACAAATGGGTAATGCCCCATTCAGCACAGAAATCTTTCAACGTTTATACTCCACCTTGCCTGCATTCTGTTTCCTAGGACTTTCTCCTACAGACACGCTTGCACATGGACACAAAGACCAAGATGTAAGAACACCAGAGGTGCTGCTCACAACAGCAAGAAGATGACACAAGCAACACTCCTGCCAGGGTATGGTGGGGCCACGACTCTGGCTTGGTTTTATGAAGCAGACCATAAACAGAGCTGTAAGTGCCAGATGGAAGGGCCTTCAGTAGTAATTATGCCAAACAGGGCACATACGGGATGCCACTTTCAGAGCATGAGGGTGCACAGAGCACCTCTGGTGTGTGCTGTGGACTTAACCACCTACATGCAAGATCCACCTTAGTATTTTTTTAAAGTTGATAACACTTTCAAAGACTGTTTTGCAGCAGAATTGGGCTGATAATTATAAGGACTGAATCTGTACTGAGTCCCTAACTCAGGCTTCATGGAGGCCCAGTGTCCCTAGAAATACCTTTTGGGACACTGCTCTTGAGGGTCAGTTGAGGCCCAAGCCTCAGCCACGTACCCAGGGGCGTCAGAGTGCGGTCCTTTGCCAGGGAGGCATCCGTGTGGTACTGGGAGTGCCTGATGAGGAAGATGTGCCGTGTGGCTTTGGCTTTGTAGTGGTCCAGCCTGGATGCCAGTTCTTCTTCTCCAGATTCCAGGTTCCTCTTCCGCACGTTGACCAAGGACAGTGGTTCTCGCCTGATGTTGAAATATGAGAGGTGTGTGGACGTCCTTGTGATCCCTGTTCACAAGTGACCCTTGAATACTTCTGAGAAACGGTCTTTCTGGCTTAGGAAGGCACAGGGAAGAAGCCTCAGCACTGTTTTCTCTGCCACCTGCCCAGGAGAGGCCCGCATCTCATAGCACATCCCATTTACTCCCCAGAGCTGAGTGCTGGGCCTGTTCTGGGAGACTGGATGGTGAAAAAACAGACAGACTAACACAGCCCTTGTGCAACTTATATCGCAAGGTGATCTCCTGGCAGTAACAGCAAGGTGAGCAGTGTTGGGGAGGAAATGAAACCAGGTAACAGGGAAGGGTGGCTGTGGAAGAACTGGTGGGAAGCGGCCTCACAGTACCGTCGAATGGTAGCCACTAGCTATGGCTAAATTCAAAATAATGAAAATTGAATAAAACTAGGCTGCGTCTCCCCAGCTACACTAAGCGTACTCAAATGCTCCACAGCACGTGTGATGCAGTTATCACACGGGACAGTGAGGACAATGGTCCCTTTATTGCGGAAAGTCTACTGGATGGCACTGCTGTGCTGGAGGGGAGGGTGGAGAGCAGTTGTAAAGACGTGGAGAAACCACCAACCAAGTCTTGTGAAGGCAAGCATGTATGGTGGCTCACAGAACTGAGGTTAATACAAGTTAAATAACTGTGGTATCAGCAGAATTGGGAAAAATTTGCTCAGCTGAGACAGTGTGGTGGAAATAGTGGGGACTCTAGGTTGCTGCTCGGGCTGTGCAAACCTGGGGTGCCCACAGAACCAGGCCTAGAGGCATCATTGGCAGGGATGTGGGAGCCTCGGGATGAGCCAGAGAAGACATTGGGGAGCTACAGGCACAGACACAAGAAGCTGAGACAGGATGTTTCCCGAGAAAGAAGCTGGAGATTTCAGCCAGATGAGGCTCTGAACTTTCTAGAAGGGACAGCCTCACCCCCACATAAATCTAGACTTGTCGAACAAACACAGCACATCAGTTTCAACAAATAAAGCTGGAGTCTGGTTCTACCTCAAGCAAGTCCTTTAACATCAGTCCTTAAAACGATCTAAGAAATTCAGAAGATTGTATTTAAGTTTGAAAAGGAGAGTATGAACCTGGTGTAATCAGGAACATTCTACAAGGTCTTTGAACAGCACTCCTCAAAACTGTCCAAGTCATCACAACAAGGAAACTCTGAGAGACTATAAAAGCCAAGAAGAGCCTGAAGAGACCTGAGGGTTGGCTGTTACGTGGGATCCTGGAAGAGTCAATGGACAGCAGATAAACACAGAAGAAAATAAAGTAGTAATGTCAATAAATAATAACGTATCAGTACTGGTTCACTATGACAAATATACTAGTGTACAATGTAACAAAATTAGGTGTTAAGTGTAAAGGACTTGTGTTGTCTTACAATTTTTCTGTAAATCTAAAACTATTCTAAAGTAAAACATATCTTTTAAAAATTAACGGTTTAAAGAACACCCATAAAGTTCCTGATACAACTAGACTGACAAGAAGTATTAGCTCTGTGCCCCCTCAGAGTAAAGCATCAAGCAGTCAGAAGCTGGGGCCGGGTAACCATCCCACAACGGCCACGCGGGACTCCAGCGAAATGCTAGCCAATAGAAATAGAATACCATCAACACATGTAATTTTAAATTTCCAGGAAGCCACATTTAAAAATTAGGAACAGGTGAAATTTCAATAACTCATTTTATTTAATCCGATGCATCAAAAGTACTACCATTTGAACACATAAGCAATATTTAAAAATCTGCACTGCTTTTCTACCTTAATTCATGTTAAGTAAGTCTAAAAACTTTCCTGATCAGAGGTGCCGTATTCAAGGGCTCAATAAGCACAGGTGGCCAACGGCCACGGAAGACCCACGACTCGAGGCCAGCCCGCATTCAGGCTGCCTGAGAGCCGCGTCCTGGCGCAGCTTACCCGCGGAGGCCCCTCTAGGCACGGGAATCACCCTTCCGGCAAAAATAGGATCAACCTGCCCTCACCCTCCCCGAGGATTCGGATAGTGAGAAGAACAAGGATGGCAGCCCTCGATCCTGGACTGAAATGCCGGCTCAGGCTTCCCCAGGCGCCCGGCACCGGCTCCTCCCACGACGCTCCGCACCGCAGCCCGCGCCCCGCCCGACGGGGACCGCGCCTCAGTCCCGCGTTGCGCCCCGTCCGCGGAGACCGCGCCTCAGCCCTGCGCCTGGCCCCAGCCCCGCGCCCCGAACCGCGTCCAGCCCCTCAGCAGCGCCAGAGTCAGCCGCGTACTTGTCCCAGTTGGAGTCCCAGACGCCGGGACCGGGTCGCGCGGCCCCCGCCCACGCCGGCGGCTCGACCACGCGAGGCTCCCCGTCACCACCCGCGCGAGGCTTGCCCACCGCCACAGCCGAGAAGAGTACAGCTGCTGAGCCTCCGGCCAGGCCACAGGCCGCCAGCTGCAGCGCCTGCCTGAACGCCATGCTGCACCCCCGAGCCAATCCCGCGCAGGCGCTTTCGGCCCCGACGGCGCGCCGCCAGTGACACGCTTCCGCGGAGTACGCTTCCGGCCAGCCGGGTACGCGACGGCTGAAGTTCCGCCCCCGGCCCGCTACCTGGGCCTTCTGGGAAACGGCCGAGTGCGCTGAGGACAGCGGTTGGAAAGCTCAAGTGTCACGTAACGCCTCGGAGGTAGGCGTTGCGGGACGGCGCCTACTTCGAGGGGCACAACGGGTTGGTTCCAGAGAGCCGAGTCTGGAGGCCAAGGCTGGAAGGAGCTGGGAACGGAGCGGGGCGAGGGCCGTGAGCACCAGAGCTTGGGATTCTAGTTCGAGTGAGCCGGGAGAACTCCCCGACGTTGGTCGCTTTTTTGTTTTTACTGTGGGGGAAATACACATCATAAGACACACTGTAGTATTCACTTTAAGTGCACATTGTCGGGGCATTAGCGCATTCACGCTGCAGTGCAGCCTCCCCACCTCCGATTCCAGGATTTTCTCTTCTTCCCAAACTGAACTCCGTCCCCCTCCCGCCGGCCTCTGGCCTCGACCATCCTGCCCTCTACGAGTTTGACAACTCTGAGGACCTCGCCTAAGTAGTCATACAGGGTCTGTCCTTTGGGATTGGCTGATTTCACTGAGCACCATTCCCTCACCGCACCCATGTAGCAGGTGTCGGGATTTCCTTCTTAATAAGGTTGAATGTTCCGCCGTGTGGATGGACATGTTTGTTTATACACTCATGGGTCAGTGGACGCTTGGGTTGCTTCCACCTCTTGGCTGTTGTGAATCCTGCTGCTGAGAACACAAGTGTGCAAATATCTTTTTAAGTCCCCGCTTTCAGTTCTTTTGGATGTAGACCCATAAGTGGTACTCTGGATCATCTTTGCAGGTTTTAAAGTTGGAAAATGGCATGATCTGCTTTACCTTTAAAAAAAATTACTCCGGGTTTTGGAGCATGAATCTATTCCACAGAAATGCCCAGACCTCTGTTTAAACATGTCTTGAACGCAC
The DNA here is from genome assembly GCA_032199065.1 of Smutsia gigantea. NCBI lineage: Eukaryota > Metazoa > Chordata > Mammalia > Pholidota > Manidae > Smutsia > Smutsia gigantea. Next base: position 33,161 of record JAVSCE010010157.1, read on the forward strand.
ACATTGATGTTTCCTTCCAAAAAGTCGTTTATCAAAATGTTAGTAAAAATTTTGAAATAAAAAAGACAAATCCACAAGGACATACTTGAGTCTACAGGAGAAAACAAAGCAAAGAGATCAGTTGACAAAATTTTGGACACTGGAAATCATATCATTATTGACCTGAGAAGATGGAACATCAGTTGCCTGCACCGAGGGAAGCCAAAAAGCAAGCTCACTTAAGTTAGTCAGGAAGAGGGGAGTTACAGGCACTAGCCCCACTTCTGAGGAAGATAAGTGGGGCTAAACCCATGAGGGCTGATTAAAAATCTGTAAGAGGCTGCCCTCTGCACCCCTCCATCATCTGTACATTCAGATGAATATGTCACTTCTATCATGGCAGAAGATGAGAGAAATTTAATCCCAGAGGATTTGAACCAGAAGGACTCTGGGTTTAAGAACACACAGAGCTGAGACTGGGATGCAGTAATAGAGATGACAGTATACGAAGTTTATATACTAATAGTAGGACCGCTAATCCCTTTCTTCCAGTTAACCACTAGAATGTTGGCTGCCCCACTAAAACCATCATACTTCCCCCAGGGGCAAGAAATGACAGTATTCCTCTCTGGGGAAACTGACCAACCTGAGAGGAAAGGCCTCAGCTATTGAAAATGGGTGATTCCCAATAAAACTGGACTCCTGCTTGGTCTGCCCTCAGTGCCGAGTACGACTGGGCAAGTGCAGCCCACACACACACTAAGGTGTGAGTGGCTTTGGCTCTTAAACACTGATGCACAATTGGAGGTAAAATTGCAATATTTCCAGAATCTCTCACCTTGCCTTAGTACATCTCCATATCAATAGGTGTTTCCAAGGGGTGGAGAGAAGTAGTCTGAGAGTATTAAGAAGCTACATTATAGTTTATTCTGATAATTCAATCCAAGGTGACAAGTGAAATCATCTACCATATTTTAAGTTTCTAGGGCAGTGCCACATGAAGACAGCTACTGCCTTTTTAAGATATGAAATTCTGATATTAAAAGACCTTTTTCTCCATCATTCTAGGCCATCTTGAATCACATTATCTAGAGTCAGATAAAGTCCTGACTAGGTTGTTTCTGCTCTCTCAATTTGGGCAGGTGAGCATTCCCCCAGACCCGTGTCCACAGTGAATCTGACATTCTCTTCAGGCCATCTTCACTTCCCCAGAGAAGCCAGGTAGGCGTACCAGAACAGAGCCACCACGTTTGCAAAAAGCACCCGGAACTGCCAAAGAGAACACAGTCAAGCCTTGGTAAAGATGGGGGCTCTGATTGCACTCACAAGGCACTGATCCCCTGGGACAGAGTTCTTGGTTGGTCCACCCACCTCACTAAAGCATTTACTGAGTCTATACTTTGTACAAAGCACTGTGCTTGGCCCCTAACAGGCCCTGCCTAATAATATTTATAGGCTAGTAGGGAAAAAAGTTGCTATCTCTTATTCCTTCACTAAAGACTTTTGCTCCTGGCACAGCCTCTCACCCCAGGACCAGCACTGTGCGAGTAGCTTCACTAGCCCCTCCCTACTTCCCCTACTCTAACTTGTTGCTCTTCCAGTACAAGGCTTCCACGAGCTGATGGATAGACCCCTAGTGAAATCACCTTCAGTCAGCCAGTGAATCTCCCTGGCATATGAGCTCCATGAAAATAGCAGTCTGTTTTATCTCCTTAATTACTATATCCCCAGGGTCTAGTGCAATGGGGCATTAACGGTCTGTGCTCAATAAATATTTAATAAACTCCACCACCCCTTTAAGCAGTCACCTGCAACCACCTAAAATGCAAACTCTGACTATACCTCCCAGCACTGTCCCTAAGCTGCTCAGGATTCCATTTTCCAGCCTCTGTTCCCTCCCCACCCAGACCCTGAGCATCCTCAGGTATCCCATCTTCTCCCTAGTTTCAAGTAGTTTACTCAATGGTTTACAAAAGAGGACAAACACAGTACGCCAGAGGCTACCTGTCCTTTGAAAGGCCCGTTTGAAAGGACAGCCCTTGGCTGGTGTCTGGGTACTGGGTTTCACGTGGTTTCCCACCTTTCCCCAATTGATAATGGCTCCCTGTGCCTAGAGTGCTTGCAGGAACAATGTGGTTGTTTCTGCAGGCAATCTTCTCTCCTGGGACTTGAATTCTGGCACATGCTGGGCAAAGGTGTCTGCCTGCATGACCAGACCCCAGTAAAAACCCTGGGCAGAAACAGGCTGGGTGGTGGTGGTGGGCAAGAGATGCTGTGTGACCCTCATGGGAGGGACGGAAGGGATGGAGCCTAGAATGCCTGCAGTGGATTCCCAGGATCCAGTTATATGTCCTTGCTGCGTGGCTGTAATAAATGCAGGCCATGTGCACAAAGATACCCTGAGTTCCCTGATTCCTTCTAGCCAATCTCCAACCCTGGAGTGGTCTTGCAACCCGGTAGAGCCATGCTGTACTCAGTATGCAGATAGTGATAACTGGGGCCAGCTGCGAACCCAGAAGGCTGCGCAGTCAGCATCGGTGCAGCCTGCTTGGCCCTTGCACAGGCCCCATGAGCTCGCTTCTGCCCAGACACACGGTTTATAGCCCCTCGCGGCTCCTTCCATCCTGAGTAGGTCCCAACATCACCAGGTGGCGCGCATTCTGGTCTATTCACTGAGTGCTCCTCCCGCCGCCAGGGGTGACATCACGGCAGGTGAGGCTGCCCTCGTCTGCCTGCGCACCTGCCACGGCTTTGCATCTGCCCGCGCTCCTGGGGACGCTTCACCGCAGAAGACGCCCGCAGACGGGAGTCCCTTATACTCATCTTCACCCCCGCGAATCCGAATCCCTGTAAGGGCTGTAAATTGGGGTGACAAGAAGGTGGGGGAAGCGGTCTCGGGTGGAGGAGCGAGCGCCCCGCGCGGACCTCACCTGCAGAGGCACATAGTTGACGTTGACGAACTGAACCGGGGTCCAGACCTGCCAGTTGGTGCGCAGCGCCGGCCAGAAGCGCCTCCTCACGCCGGCGGCGAAGGCGGCTGCGTCTCTGCCCTGGAAAGGAGGGCACGTGGTGAGCCATCTCCACGACTCAGGGTGGAACCTGGCCACCAAGGTCTGGAGGCCAAACCCTAACACAACGGCTTTTAAAACCAGATTTTGTTCCGCTTATGCATAGACGGCACATCCGTGTGCCGGGTGAGCGGCGCAGCTAGAGGGAGCTAACCATCCAGCCGGGACAGCACCAGGTGGCGCGCGGCCCTCTGCTCACCCTGCGCCCGCGACCATCCCTCCTCACAGAGCTGACCCATTGGGTGACCCGTGCTGTGGCCTTGGGCACCCGAACTGCTGTTTATGGCGCAGCTGTCAGTTCTTTCCGCAAGAGTCTCCAAAGTTGAAGCATTTCCAACCAGAGCTTCTCAGGAGTTTTTATAAAACGGACCCCAGTAAATTGATTGGACATGTCATCTGGAAGGGTAAATGCCTGAGAATAGCCATCTTGATAAAGAATAACAAGGGGAGGGCTACTTTACTAGATATTTAAAAAGTACTAAAGATTATGGTAATTATATGTCTAGTAGCAGTACCTCCCCTTCCCTAAAAAAAATACAATGGAAATTGACAGAATCCAGCAAAAGAGCAAAGGGTCCACACAGTGGCCTGTACACATGGGGATAAGAATATGATAAAGTTAACGTTTCAAAATACAAGAGACTGTTCAGTTAATGGCATGGAGTCAATTTGCTTTTTAAGTGAAAAAAGCCAAGACAGAACTATATCTCCCACATATAAGTAAAAAAAAACAAACCCATAACAATACGAGAGGGAAGTATAGAATACTTCTGTTATCTTTGAGTTTATCAAAATGTACAAAATATCATGAAACTATAGGAGGATATTTTAAATATTTTAAGGAAGCACATAAAGGAAAAGGAGGACAGATTTTAAAACATCAACTTTTAAACTACCATATAAAGACACTATAAAAAACCTTATACAACTTAAAATTTGTAACTTTATAAAAACGTTTTGATGTTATATGAAGTTAAAACGCAAACACCTAAAAAAGTGGGAAAAATATCTGCACCTTATATTTGGCAAAGGATTGAGAACCTTAATTATAGAAATTACAAATCAGTAAGAAAAAGTAAATGAAAAGTTCATGGAACTACAGTAAACATATAAAAAGGTGCTCAACATCATAAATAAAGATATTTAAATTATTTTTCAGCTATGAGACTGCAAACTATTTAAAAGAAAAATACAATCACAGTTGTCAAGAATGTGGGGAAACAAACCTCCTGGGGGTGAAAAAGCCATAGGGTTAAGAGCTCCAGAGACACAAAACCTGGGTCTGAATCCCAACTCATGGACTTGCAAGTGAAAGGATCTTCAGCCCGTGACTTAACCCTGTGGCCCTCAGCTTCCTTAGCTGTCAAATGGGGTTGACTTGAGGTGCAAATGACATGAGGCACTTGATGCAGAGCTTGGGACAAGGCAGGTGCTCAGTACATGTCAGCTGTTTGTATTATTTATATCACTGCAGGACAAACAAGGACAGCCTCCTTGGACTACAATTCTAGCATGAGTCCCTACACCAAAGGGACATGCATGTGGGATGCTGTGTGTCTGTAACATGATGTATACAAGTGATGGGTTCAGAGGCATCTGGAGTATGCGTGGTACGGTGTGTTCCCATATGTGTCATTTATATGTTATTCACTTTAGTCCCATAGACATATATGTATGAGGTTTTTGTTTTTTAATAAAAACATATCCCCTTCAAATTTGGGAGGAAAAACAATGAGAAACCTTCACTTCTAATGTGGATTCCCTTTGCTTTTTCCTACGTCAGATTTCCTCAGGACTTCCCAAACATTTATTGCTACTGTTAGGGACTTATTAGCTATTACAGTTAAACTAGACATCTTTCCTTCTCCCTCCAGGGTCTCTTTAGACAACAAGGGGTGTTTTCCTTAGTAACAAGAACTCAAATGGTGTTTCAAAAGAAAACCTAAGTGTAACCATTTACCTCTGTGAATGGCTGAAATAAATTACCTTCAGGGCAGAACATGATACATCTGGGGCACACAGCAGACAGGAGATGGTGAGGGGTTGAAAGTGCTTGTAAACTGGGAAGGGACTTGAGTTGGGCACATTAGCATAGACTTGCCTGGTGACTACACTGGAACACACCTCTCACGTGGTGGGTTGTGGTGTCTGTGCTGATAAGGTAATCTCTTCAGAGCACATCCAGGCACTGAGTTAATGCGAGCTTCTGCAGCATTTCAGTAGGAGTCTGAAACTTCTGTTTCATGAAGCCTATGGACCCCCTTCTCAGTTTTGTAATGTATAAAATATACAGATTACAAAGGAACCAATTATATTGAAATGTGGCTATCAAAATATTCAGACAATTTTATTATAGACTAGTACATGTGTTTCTTTATGAACACATTCAGTGACAAGACCTAAAGGCAGGTACAGGGAGTAATGAGCATAAAATAACACTCTGGGTATTTGTAACAACTGAGGGTGATATGAAAGTATCTGATTGCTCCTGCAAACCAACAGGTACTGATAATATGACTTGGTTTATTTCTGACATTCATAAAAGAAAATGTGAAACTTCAATTTTAGTTTACTGAAAAGTTCACAAACCCCTGAATTCCATGGGTGGATGCCAGGTAAAGAACCCGTGTGCCAAATGAAGATCTGTTAGAAGGGCTACACCATAAGACCAACCTCCAGAAAGTTCATGATGGCGAAGAACAACAGCAGGAAGGCTGGTGCAAAGACGAGGCGGTCCAGGAGGAGCCGCTTGACCCCTGCCCAGGGGACCTCAGAAGGGATGCAGTGCTCCATGAAGAGGTAGAAGAAGTGACTCAGTGGCCCTGTGAAGAAGAACCTGAGGCCCCACCATTGGGGTGAGCTGGACTCAGTCCTCTGGATGTGCCCTTCCAGGGTCCAGCTTCACCCCCAAGGTCCAAGTCTGAAAACCTGCCTTCCTGGAGTCCCTCAGCACTGACCACACAGGTCTACATGCTCCTTTTAGAAAATATGCTTTCTTTGAATCTGCTTCAAGCATTTTTTTGCCTTTCACAGACCAGATTTGTTCTTGCCTTGGATTCCCCCAGTCGTCATGTGACCAGCTCCTTCTCAACCCTGTCAACTTGGAGAATTCTTTGCTTGTTGTCCTGGATAATGAACCCACCACTATCCTAGCCACTCTCAGTTCCAAGCCTTGTTTCGTTTTCTTCATAGCATTTTTCACTACGTGTCATGATCTTATTTGAGTAGTCAAAAAATGCCCTCTCCTCAACCCCAGAAGGTAAATGCCACAAGACAGGATTGTGTCTATCTGTTCACTGCTGTGACTGCAGGTCTAGAACAGGGCCTGGCTCAGAGAAAGTGATCAACAATAAACAAATGGGACACACGTCTGATGTTAGAGCTGTTCACCAAACTCCTACCAAGAGTGAAACCTGGTAGAGTGTCCGTACTGGCACTTCCTACTATTCGTTCCAAAGTAAACAGAGAACTTGGAAGGGAACTACATCTGTTGGGACAACAGATCCGCAGCTCCAGAAAATTTGGCATAAAAAGATAGACAGGAACCCATAGATCTTCCAATTTCTGATACTCGAAGTCTTTAAACAAGGGGAATATCAGTAGTATTCCCCTTGCTGCAGAAGGTTCAGTGGCCTAGAGCAGGGGTTTCCAGTGGGAGGAGAGTGAATGAAAACCTGCAATTGGATGAGGCTTCCCAGATGATGCTGGTATGCATCCCTCTCTAGGGGCTTACACTTTAAATATGCTATGGAAAAAGCTGTGATCACTATAGTCAACATACAAAGACAGAATTTGAGAATTTTGAATTGAAAAAAAAAACTTTGTTGTAAAAGACTTCAAAATAATCCACCTATGCAAATACTGTTGTTGGCCAGAGAACTCAGGGTGGATTTATTGAAAAAACTCCTAACTAAATCTCTATACTTTTGCAATTCAAAAAGTCATTCAGAAATGACATTTTTCAGGATACCTATACACTATGAAAATAACAACAGAAACTGTCCGTATTTAAGTATGTTTTCCTCCTTCAGGCCTTTTAAGTCTTGAAGCTTGACTTCATCAGGTTCAGCTGAGTTATCTGCCCTCAGGCGGCTCAACCCCTGCCCAAGCAATTCAAAATAAAAACCATGTAAAACTATAAAATAGGCAAAATTAACACTTATCCACTGTTTTGATATTTCCCAATGATTTTTACAGTGCTTTAATTTTTCCAAATTAGATTATTCCAGACTCTTGGCCTTGACACCTCACTTTGCACACAGTCTGCTACTGGGTAAAGCAGCCCCTTTATGGAACTCACCCATAAATGGCATATCTGAGCAGCTCGCTGACATCTAGTTTTTGAAAGCAGTTTTCTTTTTTCTGCTTCTTCTCAATCATCTGGGCCAGTAAGTTCCCAAGTGCTGACAAAATGCCACTGTGGACAGAGAGGTAGTCAGAAAACAGAAGCAACCAGCAGGAAGGTGTTCATTCCTGAAAAGAATTAGCATGGCTGTTCTGAGATCATGCTGAGGTTGGGTGGAAATGAATCCTTATTAAAGCAGTGCAATGTAAGGTCCCTACCTCAAAAAGTGGAGATAGTATAACTTAGTACACACACAGGAGCACAGTAAGATTTCCAATTGGTGCATTTTATAAATGCCAATATCCTGATCATGACATTGTAACATAATTTTGCAAAAGGTTATCATATGTGGGAGGGAGATGCGTGATTATAAATGGGCAACAGGAGGTACCCTCATGATGAAACTACAGTTTTGACTGTGGTGGATATACAAACCTATACACAATGAAACTTCATAGACCTGTGCACGTACACGCATGCATGCATGCCAGTACAAGCAAAGCTGGGGAGATGTTAATATGTATCTATACCAGTGTCCTTGTGATATTGTACTGTAGTTTTACAAAATATTACCAATGGGAGAAACTGGGCAAAGTGTAAAAGGGGTCTGCCTGTGTTATTTTTTACAATTGCATGCTAATCTACAATTATTGCCATAAAATTTCAATAAAAAGGAGGAGACAGGTCCAATTCCAAGGCTTGGTCTGTAGCTGCCTTCTGACAATTTCTCGGAGCTGTAGGATCCACAGTTCTTAGAGTGGGTAAGAACTTTCTTGATTTGATCCATGGCTGCTTCTTTCTCATCCTCTCCCGTGCTCACTGTTCATTTTTTCCGGTGACTTAGACTTTGCCACCTCTCCATCATGAGCATAGCCTCCCTCAGGACCTTTGCACTTGCCGTACCTTTTGCTCAGGAGCGTCTGCTTCCCTTCTTTGCATGGCCTGTTACCTCCCTTTGTTCAGGCCTCTGTTCAAATGTCACCTCCTCAGATAAAACTCCCCTGACCACTTTATCTGTTATATATTAATCTGTTTTTTTGTCTAGTTTTTCACTAGAATGCAAGCTCCAGGAAGGGATGGACATTACCCACCTGTCTTAATCACTACTGAAACCCAGTACACAGGAAACATGCTGCACATATTTATCAAAGGCTAAATTAATGAAAGGGGGCAAAGAAACATAAAATTAATTAAAAGTAATGGAGGAGACATCTCCTAAGTTTAGGTCTCCAAATCAAAGGGGGGGAGCTAACCAGCAGCGCTGGACCATCCTGACTCAGAACAGCGTGGGGACTAACAAACTGTGAGGTTGTGGGCCCCAGGTCAGTGGGGGAAGGCCCCTGCACAATCCTCATTGTGTGCTCTCCTCCGGTCTGGCTCCCCGAGTTTACATTTTAGAGTGCCTAAGGATTACTTTTCAGAACCCAATACCGAAACCGCACGTTCTGAGCTGTCTGGTTATTCTAAGGTCTTTGGAGGGTCATTTTGGTATTCAGGGATTTTGCCTGTCACACTTAAACGCCAATATATAGGCTGTATCTAAGTAGCTGGGTCACCGGACAACCGAGCACTGGACTGTGGGGGCTCTGGGCCGTCTAGGTCAGCCCGCCCTCCCGACCCCGTCCTCCCGCGGCTGCTCCACGCCAACCTGCTGGCCGCCTTAGTGAGCACTGGGTAGAACCGCAGGAGGCGTAGATACTGCGCGAGCGCCCGCCGCGGAAGCGCCCCGAGCCCGACCTCAGCCCGCAGCTTCGACGCCGCTGGCGCCATAGCTTCTCACGTCAGCCGGATGGCCCGGGGCGGACCCCAGCTCTGACCCGCCAGACGCGGCATGGGGATAGCCTGAAAATTCCGGTCTAGCGCCTCCCGACAAAGACGCAGTCGCGCCCGGCGCGCGCCTGCGCACACTTTTCCCCGAGTCCCTAACGGGCCACGCCCCTCCGGCGCTGGCGGCTGTTGGAACTGGTTGGGGCGGGGCGCGACGAACCTCCTGATGGGTGGCAGGGTGCTTCCGTTCTCTCGCGAGAGTTGGTGGAAGCGCGCCAAATTTCTTCCGGGAAGCGGCGGCGGTGGCGGAGCGATGGTACTGAGAGGCGGCGGGCGGCGCCGCGTGGAACAGGGCGCGGACGGAGAGGCCAGTCGGTGAGGGCGACGGCGCGGGACTCGGGGTCCTTCCTTCCTGCGGAGGGGCTGGGCTTTGGCCGAGGGCCGGGTAGCCGACGGCGGGCCGTAGGGTGGGCGCGGGGCGGTGCTCCCTCTCCGCGTTCGCGGCGGTCTGAGGTGAGGTCGCAGGCGCCTTCGCGCCGCGCTCCGGTCCCGCGGTGCTACACGCGGTGCAGTTTTGAGTGCGCTGGCAGGCTTTCTCATAATGCGTGGAAATTTTGGGTGGTCAATGTCGCTTATTCCATTTCTCCAAGAAACAGACTAGTGCATTTGGGAACGTTTAAAAAATAAGTTAAAAAGTAAGGAAACAACTTTTTACAGAGAGAATTGTGGGTTCTAATGCAGTTGTAGGAACGTACACGGAGATCCCATAGGTCCTTAACCCGCCCCCGTGGGCAATATCCTACACGCAGAGCAAGTCCCAGCCGGGAAATTGGCATCGCGCGTGAGCAAGTGTGAACGCGAGCGCGCGCGCCCATCGCGTTTCGTGTCCGCGGCACGCTGGGGCCGGGTCCCTTGCATTGTGTAGCTACGGCCCCTCTGCCTGCCCCTCCCCGCGGCCTCGTCTCCAGTCTCGCTTTTGCAGTGGAGTCAAAATGTGTGTAGTTTGGGGGGTCGGCTCTCTGGCTCAGCAGAATCCCCTGGAAAACCATCCAAGTTGTTACCCCGTGGATAAATCTGATAAACGTATCTGTGGGTGGGTGGGACGCTGGGTAGCCATCCCTTGGCTATTTGGGCTGTTTGCTTTTTGATCCCCCACAGTGAGTGAGCTGCTTGAGCTTGCCCACGTGTGAATGTGTTCATCTCTCCGGGCAGCGCCCAGGAGCACAGTGCTGATCCTTGAGCATCATTGGGGCCCAGGAGGCAACAGGGTCCAGCCATGATTGTTGTTGCTGGTGTTTTGGCTACAGGGTTGACCAGCTTTTAAGTGTCCTGCCCCAGTCGTGGTTTTCCCACGATGCTCGCTAAGTATCAAGCTGTCTTGCCAAATGTGAGGTTTCCAGGGGTGTATCTGTCATGTCACATCCGAAAGGCTTACTCCGGGTGGACTGAGGGTTGTGGGAGTGGCAAGCGTCCCGGTGGGTGAAGACTGGATCCTCCTCCTCTCACTCAGGGATGATGGCCCCTCATCCTCCATCTCGGCACTCAAGCGCCTGGAGCGCAGTCAGTGGACGGATAAGATGGATTTGCGGTTTGGTTTTGAGAGACTTAAGGAGCCTGGTGAAAGGACAGGCTGGCTCATCAACATGCACCCCGTAAGCACCAGGGCCTCAGGAAGGCATGGCACAGCCCCTTGCCTGAGAAGAGTGGGTGCCACCTGTCTGGGTGGCATAGGTGGAGGTAGGGTTGTTGGAGGCTCCCCTGCTTTTCTCTTTAATGTCATTGGGCCACTGGGAAGAGTCAGGTGACAGGCATTCCTGTTTCCTGTAAGAATGAAGCTTCAGGGGTGAAGGGGAAATTAAGGGAAATCCCCATTTGGAGGCTGTCATGATGTGGTCCTTGCGATCAGGGCCAGGACTGTTTGGCAGGGGTGGAGAAAAAGTTTTCCAAAGAGTGGGAGGGAAAGGGCTCCTGTGCCCTGTGGGGGATAAACCTTGCCCATGTTGACTGATCTCTCGTAGACTGAGATTTTAGATGAAGATAAACGCTTAGTCAGTGCAGTGGATTACTACTTTATTCAAGATGATGGCAGCAGATTTAAGGTAAGTCCCTGAATCCCAAGAACCTAAAACCCACTCAGCAGTGAGGTATAGCTGGACCCAAATGATGAGAGTTCATTTAGCTGTGCAGCTGATGAGAGGGATAAGTGGCTGCTAGCTTGCAGCAGCCTGAAGCCCTTTGGGAGGATGGGCCCCTTGGAGCCACACCAGTCACCACCTAAGATGTCCTAAGAAGCTAACACGAAGGGCTGCAGGATGAGCCATGTCATGTGGCTTAGACTCTTGTCCCTGCAGTATGCTCTGGGCCTCATTTCCTACTGAGCTGCCTCTTAAAGAGATACTGGGAGCAAGGGTGTATTGGATCTAGGCTGCTCATGGGTCAAAGAAGTCTGCCTTCACTTTTCTTCCTTTCTCTTTTTTCTCACCGCCCCAAATGGGTTGGTGACTGTGGCAGGTGGCGTTGCCCTACAAGCCATATTTCTACATCGCAACCAGAAAAGTAAGTCTGTGGTTTACAGAAGTAGGTCAGATGATGTGGGTCGTGTTTTGTGTGGGGCTTTTGAATTGGAAATAAAGAGGCCTCCAGAGACAGGCAAATTGAAGGAAAATTGATTTTAAATACAGGGTCATTTCATCTGATCTTGATTTAGGGTTGTGAGCGAGAAGTTTCATCTTTCCTCTCTAAGAAGTTTCAGGGTAAAATTGCTAAAGTAGAGACTGTCCCCAAAGAGGATCTGGACTTGGTGAGTATCACGCAGACCTTCGGGATAAATGAGGCTGGGCCCACCCTGCATGTGGGGTGAGATGGGAAGAGGCCAAGTTTAGCACCTGTGGGGCAGTTTGGGGCTTTGGTAACTGTCCATCTATCCTCTCAGAACTCCAGTGGCACCATTGGCACCATACACATAGTTGGACTAGGTGCCTTAGAGTCACCAGCTAACTCTTCAGCTTGCATGTTTACCTTTGAGTTGTTCTTCCCTGATTTTCTCTCCCCAGCAAAGTCCTTTTTCTCTTGACTCATGAGCATGATCTCTTCACTCTGTAGCCAAATCACTTAGTGGGTTTGAAGCGAAATTACATTAAGCTGTCCTTCAGCACTGTGGAGGACCTTGTCAGAGTGAGGAAGGAGATCTCCCCTGCAGTGAGGAAGAACCGGGAGCAGAGCCGTGCTAGTGACGCCTACACGTCTATGCTCTCCAGGTAAGCTTTGCTCCTGTAAGCAAAGCAGCCAGTCAGTCCATAAGGACTGTTTCCCATTTTTCCTAAGTTGACAAGATGCATAGGAGACAGGGAAACTTAGCAATAGAGTTACTCACTGATCAGCTTTGTTTGACGTGGAAATGCTTTTGAACAATTAGGTAGAATTTTTTATGTGCTTCGTTTGTGTTAAATAAATGGTGGCTTGCCAGGTGTGTTTTAGCTGTCTGTCTTTTCTTACATTGGGGGTGGATTTGTGGCTCCCAAATTGAGTTGCTGTGACAGTAAACACATTTTGGATTCTTAATCCTACCACCTGGACACAGTCTTTTTATGATTTATGGCAAGTGTTAAGATGTCTACAAATTAAATACCTAGATTTACGTAGCACATTTTCTCCAGAGTACCTTGGGTATTATGTAGGAAAACTTAAATGTAGGACATCAGACATTGTTCATCAAATGTTTGGACATCAGCAGCAGTAGGAAATACGGTAAGAGATTAAGGAGAGAAATCTTGGCTCCTTTAAAGTTATGATAACTTCAGAAGAACTAATCATACCCTTTGACAAACGATCAGTTTGAGACCTTGAACATTTCTGCACCACTGCCCCCTTCGCAGTGGCCTATAAATTACTTTTCAGAATATTGTAAGGTGTAACCAGAGACTGAGTCACCAGAGGCCCTAAAACTCATTATCTCTTTTTTTTTTAATTGTTGGTGGTCCATTCAGCATTTGGAAGCTTGGAGTAAATGTTCTAGTGCTAATGGTTTCCCACTTGGATGTGATAAGTAACTTTGATGCAGAAATAGTTACCCTTTACCATTAATTTCACTTGCCTAGAATTTTGTGACTTCTGCAGGGTGGGCCTGTCACTGTCATCCTTGCTTTCTTGATGAAGAAACAAGCTCGGCAAGAGTGGGTGTCACTGGTAGACAGGCCTTTCAAGTAACAGAAAGTGTTTCCTCTCTGTTTTTTCAATTGGTGTGTAACTTACATCCTATAAAATACACACATCCTAACTATGCACTGAATTTCCTTGTGTCTGGCCTGCTGCTCGGCTAGAGGGGTCATCCAAGGTCATTCCTTAAAAGGGCCTGTCTTGGTCATCTCAAACTCCTCTGTTTACCTTTTGTGTTTATTCCCAGTGGATTCTGGTCTTCCCCTGGGGCCCCACCTAGCTGAGTTTAGTTGAGTAAGCTGCTCTCTATGCTGCAGTGTTCTGCAAGGGGGCAGTGTGATTATTGATGAAGAGGAAATGTCCAAGAAGATTGCAGACCAACTGGACAACATTGTGGACATGAGAGAGTATGATGTTCCCTACCACATCCGCCTCTCCATTGACCTGAAGATCCATGTGGTGAGTGGGCCTTTGCTCATGGGCAGTTCCTAACAGCCCAGGGGTGGTAACTGAAGGATAAATCCAGAGAGAAATATACTTCCCTGGATGGGCATAGAGCTCTTTTGCTAATGCACTGCATGTCCTGCAGGCTCACTGGTACAACGTCAGATACCGAGGAAACGCCTTTCCAGTGGAAGTCACCCGCCGAGATGACCTTGTGGAACGACCTGTAAGCACAGCTTTCTTGTCCTCCATCCTGAATTTTCCACTTGTTTCTGGTGCTCTGATTCAGTGCTGAAAGGCATGTTTGAATCAAAGATTTGTTTGCTTTTTTTTCCTCAAGTACTTTCCTAAAAGAATCAGGGAGTTTCTGACCTGAGAGTATAGTTTCCCTTTGCACCTGTGCATCACCATGTGAAATTAGTATGTGTCCTAGGCTGGGTGTGAACGTTTGAGGGAAAGCTCTGACTTCCTTTTGGGTTATTGATAATGAAGTGATGGGAACAATGGGTTCATAATTGAAGGGCCTTGGTTCAGGGACAGCTTTGTGATTGTGGGAAAGTCTGTATTCCGTTCTCTCATTCCAAAGTGGAGATGTTGGCTCTGTACTGCAGTCTCTTGTCAGGGTTGTTGTAAAGGTCATAACTATGGAGTGCATTTTAGAGAGCTTTGAGACTTTGGTGTTCTGTAATTGCAGGCTTGTCCTGTGATCAATTGCCCTAGCCTTTTCTTTCATGTTTAAATTTCCAGCCATCAGGGAGTTATGGTGTTCTTGATGTAGGTCAGTCAGCCCTGAGGTGCATTCACCCTCTTCTTTTGGAACCTTTTCCTGTGGCAGCTCTTGTTTTCAGTGCCGGAGGTGGTGGTGGTGGGTGTCAAGAGACCTCTGGGATCTCCAGAGCTTGGCTTGGTTTGTGGCCAACCCAATGCTTCATTTTTTTTCTCTAGGACCCTGTGGTTTTGGCGTTTGACATTGAGACGACCAAGCTGCCCCTCAAGTTTCCTGATGCTGAGACTGACCAGATTATGATGATTTCCTATATGATTGATGGTCAGGTGAGTAGTACCTTCTGGGTTGTGAGCTCCCTTGCAACAGAACAGTGTCTGCTCTGTTGTTCAGTATTTTTTGACTGAACAGTGCGGGAGTAGAGTCACAATTGAACAAGTCTTTTGACACCCAGCTGTGCTCCTGACACCAGTAGAAATCTGAGACATTCAAGTTTAGGTAGCGTGTCTCCTCTTGGCAATGCTAGGGCACCTTCAAGTTGCTGCAGAGATTTTTGTGGTAAGAATTTCTAGGCTGAGTGTCGAGAGGTGTGCCTGCAGCTTTGTGTGTCTCTAATGCTATTGCTAATGAACTTCCTAGGGCTACCTCATCACCAACAGGGAGATTGTTTCAGAAGATATTGAAGATTTTGAGTTCACCCCCAAGCCAGAATATGAAGGACGCTTCTGTGTCTTCAATGAACCCGATGAGGTAAAGAGCTGTTCCTTGGAAGATGCCTGAAATTTGGGGTGAAGTGGGAAGAGGCACATTGACCTTTAAGGCCTTGGCTTTCTTTGAATCAGAGCAGCAGCTTGCTGGACCCAGTTTTACTGGTGTGGTCCTCATCCATGTGGAGACATGGGTGAGGGTTGGAAAAAAAGGGCTGATTCAAGGTTGATTTTCCTGAACTTTGGGAGAAGAGGTTAGAAATAGCTTGAAGAAGGGAAAAGGCAACTCCCTGAGTGCCATGATTGGTTGAATTCAGGTTCATCTAATCCAGAGATGGTTTGAGCATGTCCAGGAGACTAAACCCACCATCATGGTCACCTACAATGGGGACTTCTTTGACTGGTGAGTCTAACGAACATGAAGTAACTAAAAGTGTTTGGGAATGGATGTTGCATGGTAGTGTGAATATGCTCAGTGCTGCTGAACTGTCCACTGAGAAGTGGCTATGGTGGGAGAGAGTATTTGGGATGGGTGGGAAGAGGAGCAGCACAGTTGGTGGCACAAGTGGCATGAAGGGAGACGAGTGTGAGGAGTTCCTGGTTCCCCATTTGTGGGAATTAAAGGCTGACTGCCCATGTGCTCATCTGTCCTCTTGTCCCCAGGCCTTTTGTGGAAGCCAGAGCTGCGGTCCATGGACTGAGCATGTACCAGGAGATAGGATTCCAGAAGGACAGCCAGGGGGAGTATAAGGCAGCCCAGTGCATCCACATGGACTGTCTCAGGTGGGCCCTGCAGCATACCTGGTGTCTCACTACTGTGTCTCACAGCTCCGTTCTTGATCACCCAGTCCTGTCCACACCCTGAGAAACAGCTCTCATTGCCCGAGAGGAAAGCGGCTCCCGGCTTTGGCTGGTCCAGGGACATGCTGCCTTTTATCATCTGTTCATCATTCATTCAGTTACCAGGCATGTTGAGTGTTGGCCTTTGGGGTAGGGAAGGCAGACCAGAAGGAAAGGCCTGGTCAGTGAGGTCTGGTGCTGCAAGAGTTCCTGGAGAGGCCTGGACTTTCCCATGAGGTCGGGATGCAGAGCCTGGCTTCCTCCCAAAGGATGAGCGTGGTGTCCAGACCAGCTGGAGTATTCAGGTTGAGAGCATATAAGGTGCCCAGAGTGCTGGCAGGGAAGGCCGGGGGTGGTCTCATAGGCTTCCTGTGTCCTGTGGAGAGGTGGATTTTATCTTGACCCTCAATGGGGAGCCATTGATGCATCTAAAGTTTGATCCCCTTCTTAGCCCTGGCATACGGTGTGTGGGTTGGAGGGAGCAGGCCAGGTTGCAGTGTGAATGGGAGTGAAGGGGGCGTGGACCTGGGGCTGCATGGGTTTGGGAGCAGGGGCACATGCAGCATGGGGAACACTGGTTCTCAGGTTTTGGGGTGGCCTCCTGGGGGAATAGGGTAGAGTTGAGGTTCCAAACAGCAGGCCTGGGAGCCCCACCCTTGAAGAGGGTCTAGTGATGTAGTCATGGGCTGGCAAGAAGAGTACTGGGGAGCGAAGAAGAGGTGGGGGAGGAGGAATATGGGGAGACCATAAACAGGGCATTTCTTGGGATGCTGGGGGTGGCCAGCAGTGCATAGGCCGAGGGAGGTAAGACTGGATGTGGACAGCAGGTGTCTACAACCCAGGAAGACATGATGTCAGTCAAGGCTGAGTTGTGGGGAGGCAGTGGAGGTGGGCACAGGGTTGAGGGGAATGGGGGGCCTTGAGTGCTTCCACACTGAAAGGATCATGTAAGGAGAGGAGGGGAGTTTGACAACAGGATCTATGGGCTCAGAAAGCAGAGTAGACCCTGGCAGCTCTGACAGGACAAGCTGTGGAGGGGCCTGGAGGAGTCTGGAGGGTGTGGGTTCCTGCCTGCTCACTTTTGTATTTCTTTGTGAGGGAGAGAGGGGAAGCCACAGGGTTCAGAGGACTGGCTCTGGCATCTCCTTGTTTGTGGGTAGGTTGATGAAATTAACTAGATCAGGATGAACGGTTCACCATGTGGGGCTTGGTGGAGATTGCTGGGTCCTTGTCAGGACTCCTTGTGGCAAGGCCAGCTTTGTCACCTCTTACGGGTTCCTGAGCCTCGTTTCAGAATTACCTCTGCTCTCATTCTCATTCCCAGGTGGGTGAAGAGGGACAGTTACCTTCCAGTAGGTAGTCACAACCTCAAGGCAGCTGCCAAATCCAAGCTGGGCTATGATCCTGTGGAGCTGGATCCCGAGGACATGTGCCGGATGGCCACCGAGCAGCCCCAGGCATGTGTGCCATCTCACTGAGTTTGCCTGCTTCTCCCGTGCACGCCCTTGGCTCCTTGTTCCCTTACTCTTATGTTTTCTCCCCAGATTCTGGCAACATACTCTGTGTCAGACGCGGTGGCCACCTACTACCTGTACATGAAGTATGTCCACCCCTTTATATTTGCCCTCTGCACCATCATCCCCATGGAGCCTGATGAGGTCAGTGCCCTCGTGCCCCAACATAATTCTCGGCTCGCTACGTGGTGGCAGGAGGCCAATGCTGCACAACTGTGGAGCTTGGCATTTGTCTTGAAGCCTGGTGTTCCCACAGGTGCTGCGGAAGGGCTCTGGAACACTGTGTGAGGCCTTGCTGATGGTGCAGGCCTTCCATGCCAACATCATCTTCCCCAATAAGCAGGAGCAGGAGTTCAACAAGCTGACGGACGATGGCCATGTGCTGGATGCCGAGACCTATGTGGGTGGCCATGTTGAGGCCCTCGAATCAGGCGTGTTCCGCAGCGACATCCCCTGCCGTTTCAGGATGGTGAGCCCCTGCCTGCTTCCTGAGGCTGGTGCCTCTTCCCTCCAAGTGCTGTGGTGGGACTCAGGCCTCAGGGGCTGAAGTAAAGCCCTTGCTCCTTCCTTTCCACCCTGTGGGCTCTTTTCTGATGTCCTCTCTCTGGGCTGCCCTTTTTTTGGGTGCTGCAGGGCCAAGCGCTTGGCTCCTTCCAGAGCATTCTCTTCAGCATCCCACCTGAGGTAGGCTGGTTGGTGCAAGGGTGGTTTCCCATCTCACCTGTCTTCTTGGTTGTTTGTGCTAGAATCCTGCTGCCTTCAACTTCCTACTGCAGCGGTTAGAGAAGACAATGCGTCATGCCATTGAGGAGGAGGAGAAGGTGCCCATGGAGCAGGTCACCAACTTCCAAGAGGTGACACTAAGGGGGGGTCTGCCTGTGGACTAGCTTCTTTCAGCAGTGTGTTTATTATCCATCTACTGTGAGCTGGTACTTGGGCTCTGAGACGATAACACAGGGTCATTTTTGGTCTGGTCCGGTAGGACTGGATGTGTTGTGGTCACAGTGAATGACCTGACTTAGTGAGGTGGGGAATTCATAGAGGAGGCAGTGGTCTCTTGAGCTGGGCCTTGGAACACAGTGGGAGCTGCTGTGGGACAGAGAAAGGCCGGATGTAGGTCTCAGACCCTGTTCATTGGGACTTTACTCTGGGATTCATGAACAGCTAAGGAAACTTTAAAAATGATGACATAAGTTCCTACAAATGACAGAGCAGAAATTCCTGACTCTGAAATCTATCAAATAATGGTTAGAAAGCACCATTTACTGGGTATTATGTGACTTCCCACTGTGCTGCGCTGTTGCCTGGATGTGGCACATCTCAGGTCACTGTCAGGCACTCTGTGCTGCAGTATGTGACTAGTGGTTTGGAGTGTTTTTTTTTTGTTTTTTTTTTACCAGTTTTAGGATTGATTTCAAGAAACATCTTGTAGCAGATTACTGGGCAAAATTCAAACAAGACTGCACTTTCTCTGCAAACTGTAAAGTGCTATGTAGCTGATACCAGCTACAGCTATCATATACTTTGGGGACTTTCAGTGAACCAACCTGGGAAGAAGAGAGTCTAGGCTGAATAACAAATATGAGTTAAGGAACTCCTTAAAAGGAGCAAAGGTGATACTTTCAAAGTCTGAGAAACAATGAAATGAATGAGGATGGAGGCAGAGGTGTGCTTATCAGATGGGCTCCAGACGCCTCAGCAAGCTCAGGAGGGAGCTCTGGATGGCAAGTCTTAGCTTCTCCCAGGCCTTGAAAGTACTTTCTAAGTGCAGCCTGGGACCTTTGGACAAAGGGCAACAGCTTCACCTTTTGTTCTGTTCCATCATCTGGCAGTGGTGTAGATGGCTGGTGGGAGGCAATGGCTGGAAGTGGCCAGGACTCAGCAACATGTCCAGGTGTCTTTCAGCATGCAAATTTAGCCTTCCATTGTCTCAGCCTTGCTCCCTTCGTACTTGGACCTTCTCATCGTCCCTCCTGAGAAACATTTCAAAACATGAATTAGAGTAAGAAAGGTGGAGTGATCAGATTCATTTGCCCAAAATCAATAAGAAACTTAAGTATTCTATTCCAGTATCTACTATTCTGTGTGACAGGCATTATTTCTTTTTATTGGTTTTCCTTAGAATTTTAGAGATGATTTTTATTTTGAGTACTTTGGAGGGTTTGAAGGAATTTTTTAATAGGACAATTTTGCAGTCAAGTAAAATTTTTTGTCTGGGAGGGCTATTTTTTTTTAATTTTAATTTTAAAATTTTATTATCAAATGTACATCACAGTGGTTCAACAGTCCCCCTCTCCTTCCTCCCTGCTCCTGCCCACTACCTCCCCCTTGGTAGCCAGTAATTACTTCTCAATGTCTGAGTCTGCTGTTTTGTTCCTTCTGTTCTGCTTTGTTTTTATATTCCACAAGTGAAATCATATCGTATTTGTCTTTCTCTGCCTGGCTTATTTCACTGAACATAATACCCTCTAGATCCATTCATGTTGTTGCAAAGAGCAGGATTTCTTTTCTTTTTATGGCTGAGTAATAATCCATTGTGTATATGTGCCACATCTTTATCTATTCATCTATTGATGGACACTTAGTTTGCTTCCATATCTTGGCTATTGCAGGCAGTGGGGCAATAAACATAGGGGTGCATATATCTTTTCGAATCAGGGATTTTGTTTTCTTTGGGTAAATTCCTAGGAGTGGGATTACTGGGTCAAATGGTATTTAAATTTTTAATTTTTTGAGGAATCTCCAAACTGCTTTCCACAGGGGCTACACCAGTTTGCAGTCCCACCAACAGTGTGGGAGGGTTCCTGTTTCTCCACACCCTCACCAGCGTTTGTTATTTCTTGTCTTTTGGATGGTGGCCATTCTAACTGGGGTGAGGTGATTTCTCATTGTGCTTTTAATTTGCATTTCCCTGATGATTAGTGATGTGGAGCATCTTTGCATGTGTCTGTTGGCCATTTGTATTTCTTCTTTGGAGAAGTGTCTGCTCTCATTCTCCACCCACTTTTTGTTTGGGTTATTTGTTTTTGGGTGTTGAGGCATATGAGTTCTTTATGTATTTTGGGTGTTAACCCCTTGTCAGATGAGTCATTTACAAATACATTCTCCCATACTGTAGGATGCCTTTTTGTTCTGTTGATGGTATCCTTTGCCTTATAGAAGCTTTTTAGTTTGATGACGTTCCACTCGTTCATTTTTTAATTTGTTTCCCTTGCCTGAGGAGATGTGTTCAGGAAAAAGTTCCTCATGTTTATAGTCAAGAGATTTTTGCCTATGTTTTCTTCTATGAGTTCTATGGTTTCATGACTAATATTCAGGTCTTTGATCCATTTCGAGTTTACTTTTGTGTATGGAGTTAGATAGTAATCCAGTTTCATTCTTTTACATGTAGCTGTCCAGTTTTGCCAACACCAGCTGTTGAAGAGGCTGTCTTTCCCCCATTGTATATTCATGGTTCCTTTATCATATATTAATTGACCATGTATGTGTGGGTTTATATCTGGTCTCTCTATTCTGTTTCATTGATCTATTGGTCTGTTCTTGTGCGAGTACCAAATTGTTTTGATTACTGTAGCTTTGTAGTGGAGCTTGAAGTCAGGGAGTGTAATCCCCCCAGCTTTGTTATTCTTTTTTAGGATTGCGTTGGATATTCGGGGTCTTTTGTGGTTCCATATGGATTTTGCTTATTTATTTATTTATTTAATATAGTTTATTTTGGTATCATTAATCTACAATTACATGTGCAATATTATGGTTATTAAACTACCCCTTCATCAGGTCCCCCTCACCAACCCCATTACAGTCACTGTCCATCAGCGTAGTGAGATACTATAGAATCACTACTTGTCTTCTCTGAGTTGTACAGCCCTCCCCGTGCCCCCCCAACATTACATCTGCTAATCGTAATGCCCCTTTTTCCCTCTTATCCCTCCCTTCCCACCCATCTTCCCCAGTCCCTTTCCCTTTGGTAACTATTAGTCCGTTCTTGGGTTCTGTGAGTCTGTCGCTGTTTTGTGCCTTCAGTTTTTGTCTTTGTTCTTATACTCCACATATGAGTGAAATCATTTGATACTTGTCTTTCTCCTCCTGGCTTATTTCACTGAGCATAATACCCTCTAGCTCCATCCATGTTGTTGCAAATGGTAGGATTTGTTTTCTTCTTATGGCTGAATAATAGTCCATTGTGTATATGTACCACATCTTCTTTATCCATTCATGTACTGATGGACACTTAGGCTGCTTCCATTTCTTGGCTATTATAAATAGTGCTGCAATAAACATAGGGGTGCATCTGTCTTTTTCAAATTGGGCTGCTGCATTCTTTGGGTAAATTCCTAGGAGTGGAAATCCTGGGTCAAATGGTATTTCTATTTTGAGTTTTTTGAGGAACCTCCATACTGCTTTCCACAATGGTTGAACTAATTTGCAGTCCCACCAGCAGTGTAGGAGGGTTCCCTTTTCTCCACATCCTCGCCAACATTTGTTGTTGTTTGTGTTTTGGATGTTGGCCATCCTCACTGGTGTGAGGTGATATCTCATTGTGGTTTTAATCTGTATTTCTCTGATGATTAGCGATGTGGAGCATCTTTTCATGTGCCTGTTGGCCATCTGAATTTCTTCTTTGGAGAAGTGTCTATTCATGTCCTCTGCCCATTTCTTAATTGGATTATTTGCTTTCTGTTTGTTAAGGTGCATGAGTTCTTTATATATTTTGGATGTCAACCCTTTATCAGATATGTTTTTTATGAATATATTCTTCCATACTGTAGGATGTCTTTTTGTTCTACTGATGGTGTCCTTTGCTGTACAGAAGCTTTTCAGCTTGATGTAGTCCCACTTGTTCATTTTTGCTTTTGTTTCCCTTGCCTGGGTAGATACGTTCATGAAGAAGTCGCTCATGTCTATGTCCAAGAGATTTTTGCCTATGTTTTATTCTAAGAGTTTTATGGTTTCATGACTTACATTCAGGTCTTTGATCCAACTTGAGTTTACCTTTGTGTTTGGGATTAGACAGTAGTCCAGTTTCATTCTGTTACATGTAGCTGTCCAGTTTTTCCAACACCAGCTGCTGAAGAGGCTGTCATCTCCCCATTGTATATCCAAGGCTCCTTTATCAAATATTAATTGACTGTATATGTTTGGGTTAATGTTTGGATTTTCTGTTCTGTTCCACTGGTCTGTGGGTCTGTTTTTGTGCCAATACCAAATTGTCTTGATTACTGTGGCTTTGTAGTAGAGCTTGAAGTCAGGAAGTGTAATTCCCCCTGTTTTATTCCTCCTTCTCAGGATTGCTTTGGCTATTCGGGGTCTTTTGTGGTTCCATATGAATTTTAGAATTATTTGTTCCAGTTCATTGAAGAAAGCTGTTGGTATTTTGATAGGGATTGCATTGAATCTGTAGATTGCTTTAGGTAGTATAGCCATTTTGACAATATTTATTCTTCCTAGCCAAGAGCATGGGATGCATTTCCATTTGTTAGTGTCCTCTTTAATTTCTCTTAGGAGTGTCTTGTAGTTTTCAGAGTACAGGTCTTTCACTTCCTTCGTTAGGTTCATTCCTAGGTATTTTATTCTTTTTGAAGCATTTGTGAACGGAATTGTTTTTCTGATTTCTCTTTCTGTTAGTTCATCATTAGTATATAGGAAAGGAACAGATTTCTGTGTGTTAATTTTGTATCCTGCAACTTTGCTGAATTCACATACTAGTTGTAGTAGTTTTGGAATGGAGTCTTTAGGGTTTTTTATGTACAGTATCATGTCATCTGCAAATAGTGACAATTTGACTTCTTCTTTACCAATCTGGATGCCTTGTACTTCTTTGTTTTGTCTGATTGCTGTGGCTAGGACCTCCAGTACTATGTTGAATAACAGTGGAGAGAGTGGGCATCCCTGTCTTGTTCCCGATCTTAGATGAAAAGCTTTCAGCGTCTCGCCGTTAAGTATGATGTTAGCTGTGGGTTTGTCATATATAGCCTTTATGATGTTGAGGTACTTGCCCTCTATACCCATTTTGTTGAGAGTTTTAATCAGGAATGGATGCTGAATTTTGTCAAATGCTTTTTCAGCATCTATGGAGATGATCATGTGGTTTTTGTTCTTCTTTTTGTTGATGTGGTGGATGATGTTGATGGATTTTCGAATGTTGTACCATCCTTGCATCCCTGGGATGAATCCCACTTGATCATGGTGTATGATCCTCTTGATGTATTTTTGAATTCGGTTTGCTAATATTTTGTTGAGTATTTTTGCATCTACGTTCATCAGGGATATTGGTCTGTAATTTTCTTTTTTGGTGAGGTCTTTGCCCGGTTTTGGTATTAGAGTGATGCTGGCTTCATAGAATGAGTTTGGAAGTATTCCCTCCTCTTCTATTTTTTGGAAAACTTTAAGGAGAATGGGTGTTATTTCTTCTCTATATGTCTGGTAGAATTCAGAGGTGAATCCATCAGGCCCAGGGGTTTTGTTCTTGGGTAGTTTTTTGATTACCAATTCGATTTCGTCGCTGGTGATTGGTCTGTTTAGTTTTTCTGTTTCTTGCTTGGTCTGTCTTGGAGGTTATATTTTTCTAAGAAGTTGTCCGTTTCTTCTATGTTTTCCAGCTTGTTAGCATATAGATTCTCATAATATTCTCTTATGATTCTTTGTATTTCTGTGGGGTCCGTCGTGATTTTCCTTTCTCATTTCTGATTGTGTTTATGTGTGTAGATTCTCTTTTTCTCTTAATGAGTCTGGCTAGGGGTTTATCTATTTTGTTTATTTTTTCAAAGAACCAGCTCTTGGTTTTATTGATTTTTTCTATTGTTTTATTCTTCTCAATTTTATTTATTTCTTCTCTAATCTTTATTATGTCCCTCCTTCTGGTGACTTTGGGCCTCATTTGTTCTTCTTTTTCCAATTTCAGTAATTGTGTCTTTAGACTATTCATTTGGGAATGTTCTTCCTTCTTTAAATAGGCCTGGATTGCAATATACTTTTCTCTTAGAACTGCCTTTGCTGCGTCCCACTGAAGTTGTGGCTTTGTGTTGTTGTCATTAGTCTCCATGTATTCTTTGATTTCTGTTTTGATTTGGTCGTTAACCCATTGATTAATTAGGAGAGTGTTGTTAAGTCTCCAGTATTTGTGAGCCTTTTTGATTTCTTTCTAAAATTTATTTCTAGTTTTATACCTTGGTGATCTGAGAAGTTGTTTGGTAGGATTTCAATATTTTTGAAATTACTGAGGTTCTTTTTGTGGCCTAGTATGTGGTCTATTCTGGAAAATGTTCCATGTGCACTTGAGAAGAATGTGTATCCTGTTGCTTTTGGGTGTAGAGTTCTGTAGATGTCTGTTAGGTCCATCTGTTCTAGTGTGTTGTTCAGTGCCTCTGTGTCTTTACTTATTTTCTGTCTGGTTGATCTGTCCTCTGGAGTGAGTGGTGTGTTGAAGTCTCCTAAGATGAATGCATTGCTGTCTATTTCCTCCTTTAATTCTGTTAGTATTTGTCTCACATATGCTGGCGCTCCTGTGTTGGGTGCATATATATTTATAATGGTTATATCTTCTTGTTGGACTGACCCCTTTATCATTATGTAATGTCCTTCTTTATCTCTTGCTACTTTCTTCGTTTTGAAGTCTATTTTGTCTGATACAAGTACTGCAACACCTGCTTTTTTCTCTTTGTTGTTTCCATGAAATATCTTTTTCCATCCCTTCCTTTTAGTCTGTGTATATCTTTGGATTTGAGATGAGTTTCTTGTAGGCAGCATATAGATGGGTCTTGCTTTTTTATCCATTCTGTTACTCTGTGACTTTTGATTGGTGCATTCAGTCCATTTACATTTAGGGTGATTGTTGATAGATATGTACTTATTGCCATTGCTGGCTTTAGATTCATGGTTACCAAGGATTCAAGGGTTGCTTCTTTACTATCTAACAATCTAACTTAACTTTCTTGTTAAGTTATTGTAAACACTGTCTGATGTTTCTTTATTTCTCTCCCTTCTTATTCCTCCTCCTCCATTCTTTCTATAATAGGTGTTTTATTCTTTGCCTTCCATTAGTATTTGGATGGTCTGCTTTCTTTACTATGATTTTATTTTCTCTGGTGACATCTTTTTAGCCTTAGGTGTGCCTCCATCTAGAGCAGTCCATTTAAGATATCCTGTAGTGGTGGTTTATGAGAGGTAAACTCTCTCAACTTTTGTTGGTCTGGAAATTGTTTAATCCTTCCATCATATTTAAATGATAATCGTGCTGGATACAATATTTTGGGTTCGAGGCCCTTCTGTTTCATAACGTTAAATATATCATGCCATTCTCTTCTGGCCTGTAAGGTTTCTGTTGAGACGTCTGATGATAGTCTGATGGGGTTTCCTTTGTAGGTGATCTTTTTTCTCTCTCTAGCTGCCTTTAATACCCTGTCTTTATCTTTGATCTTTGCTATCTTAATTATTATGTGTCTTGGTGTTGTCTCCCTTGGGTCCATTGTGTTGGGAGATCTGTGGGCTTCGGTGGACTGCGAGACTACTTCCTTTCCCAGCGAGGGAAAGTTTTCAGCAATTATTTCTTCAAAGACACTTTCTATCCCTTTTTCTCTCTCTTCTTCCTCTGGTACTCCTATAATGCGAATATTGTTCCGTTTGGATTGGTCACACAGTTCTCTTAATATTCTTTCATCCCTAGAAATCCTTTTATCTCTCTCTGCCTCAGCTGCTCTTCTGTATTCCTGTTCTCTGATTTCTATTCCATTAACAGTCTCTTGCATCTCATCCAGTCTGCTGTTAAGCCCGTCGATGCTTGTCTGATTTCTGCTTTGTCTTTCCTCAGTTCCCTCACTTCCTCCCTCAGCTCTTGCACATTTCTCTGTAGGTCCATCAGCATGGTTATGACTTTTATTCTGAATTCTTTTTCAGAAACACTGTGCATTTCCATCCCTTCAGACTCCCTCTCTGGGGTTGTCTGGTTGATTTTGGTCTGAACCATATTCCTCTGTCTTTTCATGGCTGTAGAGTTGGTCACTGGTAGTTGCCATATATGTCAGCTGTGCCCTTTAAGTCTTTAAAAAGAGAGAAAAAAGAAGAAAGGAAGAAAAAAAAGAAAAAAAGAAAGAAAAGAAAAAACAACAAAACAAAAAACAAAACAAAACAAAAAAACACCCAGCGGACGTAGATTCTGTGGGAATGCTGTAGGTGGCGCTATTGTTCCACTATTTCGCAGCCGTGGCTGCGCTGCTCCGCAGGGCCCTTTATCTCTCTGTCCAGGGTGGGAACGAATGGGAGGCTGTTGATCTCAGTCAGAAGTGTAAGTACGGCCACGCTTCCCCAGTCGCCAGCTAAGGCTTCTGAAACTCCCCAGGGCTCCCAGCCTACTGGGCTGAGTGTGCCGGGGCTATCCGGCTCCTCCGCTGGGCTCCTGTCTCTTTAAGACCGCTGAAGAAAGCGCGCGCTTTTTTTTTTTTCCGTCCTGGAAGCCAGCTGCCAGCACGCTGGCACGTTCCCCATCTCAGATCCTGCCCTTCTGTCTCTCCAGTCTCCACTACAGTGCGCAATGTAGGTCAGCGCTCCCCATGCAGATCACCAGGGCTGGCTACTTCGCGGATTGTACTTCCACTCCCTCCCGGCTCTGAATCCTCTCCTCCTGCCGGTGCGCTGGGGTGGTGGAGGGCTCGGGTCCCGCCGGGTCGCGGCTCCATATCTTACCCACCTCTTGGGGTGCCGAGTCCTCTCGGGTGTAGCTGCACGCTGTGCGCTTTCCTGTGTATTCTTGTCTCTCTTTTAGGAATAGATGTATTTGCTGTGTTGTAGATAAATATAGTGTTGGGAGGAGATTTCTGCCGCCCTGCTCACACTGCCCTCTTCCCGGAAGTCCCCCATTCAGCCTTGGCTTTGCCGCCGCACCCTTTCCTATGTGGTCCTGTGTTCTTCCTCAGGTGCAGGGGGTCAGTTCTGCAGTCTTCAGGTCTAGGTGCATTTGCTGTGTTTTCCTCTTTTGTGTCTTTTTGGAAGGAGTTTTCCATGTTGCCTTCCTATTCCACCATCTCTAATCCGATCAGTCTTTAGTATTTTTAGTTATACTCATTTTAGCATGTGTACTCCAGGAGGTTTGTTCTCTCAGGTTCTCAGGGATCTCCCTGTGTCTGCTCCCAGTCATGGCAGGTGTTTCTTTCTGCGTGCTGTGAATGTGGAACATGAATTCCTCTTAAACAGGGGGTCCCATTCATGCAGCCAGCTGAGAGGGCTGTTGGATAGTTTTGTTTCTACTTGGTTCCATAGAAATGATGCCAGCCTGGGTCCCTTCTTACCTGCTTCTTGGCTGTAGGGTTCCCAGACCCAGTGGTGAGTGTAACGTGAACCATAGACCTGTAGATGGACCTACCTGCCTTTGGTGGTGGGTGCTGGCGGGAGCTCTCTTCACTCAGAGCCCAGATTAGACATGGCTTTGGTGAGCAGACTTGTTTGAGTTTATCCTATTTTGGAGGTGGCCTTTGAGAGTGCTGCCTTTATTTGGCATTCTTCATTTTGTCCCGTTGTGTGTAAATTGCCTCTCCCTGAAGAGGCACAAAAAATGTGCCGCTCACACCTCAGGCCTGAGACCCTTACCTCAGAAAGGCCTGTGCAAGGCTGGGTGCTTGGGTTTCAGGAGGCTCCTGTGTGTCTGATAGGAAGGCATCATCTACCTAAGGTACTTGTGGAGATGTGGTTTATGTTGAGCACCTGCTTTCCTTCTGGAAGTCTGTGATTTTGCTGTGTTCAGGCAGAAGTGCCTAATGACTGGCCCCTAATAAAACCCTGGGCGCTGGGTCCCTGAGAGCTCCTGAGTTCACAGCACTGGGCCCATGTCAGTTTGATGCTGGAAAAATTAGCTCCTCCCAGCTTGAGCCTGGCCTCCTAATTTCGCATCACATGCCTTTTCCCTTTTCTTTTTGAGCTCTGTGTCCTTTCACTGTAAGTTACCAAACCTCGGGGTGGTCCTGGCAGCTCTGACACAGGACCTAGCCTCTAACATGGCACCACTGAGTCAGTTCCCTGCTCTGGTTTTGAGTGCTTATTGCTTTTGTACCCTGTAAATAACTTAGAAGCTCAGTTCTGCACTTAACCAGGATAGTTTTCATATTTCATGACGGTTTCTAGGTCTTTGGTATCAGGAGGGTTTTTAGCTAACAGCTCAACCCTTGGCTAGAAACAAACCTGATTTGTTGGCTTATAAAATAGTGCTGGAGACAGTCTAACACTGTGGTTCAGAGCTTGTGGACTGAGAGGCCTGTGTTTGAGCTCATGCTAACCTCTTGAGCCTGATCCCTCATCAGGTGCGGGGTTACTGAGACAGGGAAGGCTTGTCACACACTCACTTGCAGAGACATGCCAAGCACCCAGCAAGGGTAGCTGTTGATGCGCTGGCTGTTCCCCATACGCCTTGGCAGACCAGCTGTGCCAAGCAAGGCCACGGATAGTCTTATTTAGAGTGTTCTTCCAACCCAAAAGTTCTTGTGAAGTGGAGGCTGCTGCTGTCTAATTAGGTTTCTGCCTTTTCTGGCCAGCCTGCTGCACGAGCCTGGTGTTGGGGGCTGCCTCTTGTCTGCCTGGGATTGTGGTGCTTTTTTTGTTACTCTGCAGTGTTGTTGTTTTGCTTGGTTGCCAGCCTCCATTTCTTTCCCTTCTCAGGTGTGTGATCAGATTAAAACCAAGCTCACCTCCCTGAAAGATGTTCCTAACCGAATTGAATGTCCCCTCATCTACCACCTGGATGTGGGGGCCATGTACCCTAATATCATCCTGACAAACCGCCTACAGGTAAGGCAAATTTTCACATCAGAAATGAGCTCTTTCCACCCAAAATCTGATTGCTTATTCCTATTTCCCTCTGCAGCCCTCTGCCATGGTGGATGAGGCCACCTGTGCTGCCTGTGACTTCAACAAACCTGGAGCAAACTGCCAAAGGAAGATGGCGTGGCAGTGGAGGGGCGAGTTCAGTTGAGTGTTAGGTGGGGGTGAGGCAGGGGGGCTCCTCAGTGGAAGCAGGTGGGCAGGTCTCTCCCATGTGCTGTTCTCCCACAGTGCCAGCCAGTCGCAGTGAATACCATCGGATCCAGCACCAGCTGGAGTCAGAGAAGTTCCCTCCATTGACCCCAGAGGGTTCAACCCGGGCTTTTCATGAGCTGTCCCGCGAAGAGCAGGCTAAATATGAGAAGAGGAGACTAGCAGGTGAGCAGCCCAGGACTTGGCTGCAGCTTTCCAAATACCGAGTTACTAAGTGGGCCTTTGTGGGGCTGTGTTGATATGTCACAGCCTGAGTTTAGTTAAACTAGTTGTTGAGTCAGAGCAGGTTACTGAACTTGTTTCCCTATAGGCTTCATTTCTTCATTTCTCCATTTCTCCTTCAGCAAGTATTCAGATATTGAATTCTCCTTCCTGTGGGTTTGGTATAGTTGGCCTTTTCATTCCAGGGCTGCCCTTCCTTTGATATGATAAACCAGCAGCATCGCTGTGAATTTTCTGCACCTTTGTGTTAACCTAGAAACCTGTGTTTGGTGGCATCACTGGTGTCTTGCTCTCTTTGGCTGTGTACAGGAGGCCCAGCTATCTCCTGGTGGGTCTCACATGCTCCCTCTCCGCTGTGTCTTAGATTATTGCCGGAAGGCATACAAGAAGATCCATGTGACCAAGGTGGAGGAGCGCCTCACCACCATCTGCCAGCGGGAGAACTCATTCTATGTGGACACAGTGCGTGCCTTTCGGGACAGGCGCTATGAGTTCAAAGGTCTCCATAAGGTGAATCTGACTTTATGAAGTTGGAACAGATTCTAGTTTCTGAGATGAGAATCTTGGACAGTTCCTGGACTGGGATGTGTTGCTCCTGACTTCTGGGCTGGCACATGCATTCTGACAATAAATGTGCCATTGTTTTTAGCTTTAAAGAAATAAGGGCTCTAGGCCTTGGAACTATTCTGACTGATTTCTTTTTTTTTAATATAATTTATTTTATTATCATTAATTTACAATTACATGTGCAATAATACGATTATTAAACTACCCCTTCATCAGGTCCCCCCACCAACCCCATTGGTCACTGTCCATCAGCGTAGTGAGATGCTATAGAATCACTACTTGTCTTCTCTGACTTGTACTGCCCTCCCGTGCCCCCAACATTACATCTCTGCTGTCGTAATTTCCCCTTTTTCCCTCTTATCCCTCCCTTCCCGCCCATTTTCCCTTTTTAGTCCCTTTCCCTTTGGTAACCCTATTAGTCCGTTCTTGGGTTCTGTGAGTCTGCTATTTTTGTTCCTTCAGTTTTTCTTTGTTCTTAATACGCCTCAGATGAGTGAAATCATTTGATATTTGTCTTTTCGGCTTAGCTTATTTCACTGAGCATAATACGCTCTAGCTCCGTCCATGTTGTTGCAAATGGTAGGATTTGTTTTCTTCTTATGGCTGAATAATATTCCATTGTGTATATGTACCACATCTTCTTTATCCATTCATCTACTGATGGACACTTAGGTTGCTTCATTTCTTGGCTATTGTAAATAGTGCTGCGATAAACATAGGGGTGCATCTGTCTTTTTTCAAACTGGGCTGCTGCATTCTTAGGGTAAATTCCTAGGAGTGGAATTCCTGGGTCAAATGGTATTTCTATTTTGAGTTTTTTGAGGAACCTCCATACTGCTTTCCCACAATGGTTGAACTAGTTTACATTCCCAGCAGCAGTGTAGGAGGGTTCC
>JAVSCE010010158.1:0-12775 GCA_032199065.1 Smutsia gigantea
AAAAGCAGACTGGATGAAGTAGAGGAGACAGTGAATTAAATAGCAATTAGAGAACAGGAATACAAAGAAGCTGGCACACAGAGAGAAAAAAGGATCTCTAAGAATGAAAAAATATTGAGAGCTGTATGACCAATCCAAACGGAGCAATATTCACATTATAGGGGTACCAGAAGAAGAAAAGATAGAAAAAGGGATAGAAACTGTCTTTTAGGAGGTAAAGGCTGAAAACTTCCCCAGTTTGGGGAAGGAGATAGTCTCTCAGGCCACGTAGGTGCACAGATCTTCCAACACAAGGGACCCGAGGAAGACAACACCAAGACATATAATAATTAAAATGGCAAAGATCAAGGACAATGACAGAGTATTAAAAGCAACAAGAGAGAGAAAAAAGATAACATACAAAGGAAAACCCAACAGACTATCATCAGACTTCTCAACAGAAACCTTACAGGCCAGAAGGGAGTGGCCTGATAAATTTAATGCAATGAAGCAAAAGGGCCTTGAAGCAAGAAAATTCTACCCAGCAAGATTATCATTTAAATTTGAAGGAGGGATTAAACAATATCCAGATAAGCAAAAGCCGAGAGATTTTACCTCCCACATACCGTCTCTCCAGTGTATTTTGGAGGAATTGCTACAGATGGAAGTTTTCCTAAGGCTAAATAGCTGTCACCAGAGAAAATAAAACCACAGCAAAGGAAGTAGACCAATTAATTACTAAGCAAATGCAAAATCAAATCAACCACTCCAAAGTCAGTCAAAGGATAGACAAAGAGTACAGAATATGATACCTTATATAAAGAATAGAGGAAGAAGAAAAGAAGGAAAAAAACCCCTTTAGATTGTGTTTGTAATAGTATACTAAGTGAGTTAAATTACACTGTGAGATAGTAAGGAAGCTACCCTTGAAGCTTTGGTAACCATGAATCTAAAGCCTGTGCTGGCATAAGTAAATACCTGATCGATAAACATCCTAAATGTAAATGGTCTGAATGAACCAATCAAAAGACATAGAGTCGGTGAATGGATAAAAAAACAAGACCCATCTATATGCTGCCAGAAGAGACTCAGTTCAAACCCAAAGACATACACAGACTAAAAGTGAAGGGATGGAAAAAGGTATTTCATGCAAACAGTAGGGAGAAAAAAGCAGGAGTTGTAGTACTTGTCTCAGAAAAAAATAGACTTCAAAACAAAGAAAGTCACAAGAGACAAAGAAGGACATTACATAATGATAAATGGGTCAGTCCAACAAGAGGATATAACCATTATAAATATCTCTGCACCCAACACAGGAGCACCTACATATGTGAAATTAATATTAACAGAATTAAAGGGGGAAACAGAATGCAATGCGTTCATTTTAGGAGAGTTAAACACACCACTCATTCCAAAGGACAGATCAACCAGACAGAAAATAAGTAAGGAGACAGGGGCACTGAACAACACATTAGAATGGATAGACCTAACAGACCTCTACAGGACACTCCAACCAAGAGCATCAGGATACACATTCTTCTCCAGTGCACATGGAATATTTTCAAAAATAGATCATATACTTGGCCACAAAAAGAGCCTGAGCAAATTCAAAAGACTGAAATTATACCAACCAGCTTCTCACACCACAAATGTGTGAAACTAGAAATAAATTACTCAAAGAAACAAAAAAGTTTGCAAATGCATGGAGGCTTAACAACATGCTCCGATATAATGGATCAATTAGCAAATAAAAACAGAGATCAAGCAATATATGGAGACAAATGACAACAATAACAACACAGCAAAATCTGTGGGATACAGCAAAGGCCATGCTAAGAGGGAAGTACATTGCAATATAGGCTTGCCTTAAGAAAGAAGAAAAATCCCATTTGAACAGTCTAAACTCACAAGTAATGAAACTAGAAAAGGAAGAATAAATGAGGCCCAAAGTCAGTAGAAGGAGGGACATAATAAAGATTAGAGCAGAAATCAATAAATCGAGAAGAACAAAACAATAGAAAGAATCAATGAAAGCAGGAGCTGGTTCTTTGAGAAAATAAACAAAATAGATAAACCCCTAACCAGACTTATGAAGAAAAAAAGAGTCTACACACATAAGCAGAATGAGGAATGAGAAAGGATAAATCACTATGGACACTACAGAAATACAAAGAATTATTAGAGAATACTATGAAAAATTATATACTAACAAACTGGAAAACCTAGAAGAAATGGGCAAATTTCTAGAAAAATACAACTTTCCAAGGCTGACCCAGGAAGAAAATCTGAACAGACCAATTAACAGCAACCAAATTGAACTGGTGATGAAAACACTACCTAAGAACAAAATGCTTGGCCCAGATGGCTTCACTGCTGGATTTTGTCAAACATTTAGTGAAGAATTAAGACCCATCCTCCTTAAAGTTTTCCAAAAAGTAGAAGATGAGGGAATACTTCCAAACTCATCCTATGAAGCCAGCATCACTCTAATACCAAAACCAGACAGACGCCACAAAATGAGAAAATTACAAACCAATATCCCTGATAAACACAGATGCAAAAATACTCAACAAAATATGAGCAAACCGATTTCAAAAATACATCAGAAAGATCATCCATCATGATCAAGTCAGAATTATTCCAGGGATGCTAGGATGGTACAATATTTGAAAATCTATCAACATCATATACCACATAAACAAAACGAAGGAAAAAAAGCATATGATCATCTCCATAGATGCTGAAAAAGCATTCGACAAAATTCAACATCCATTCGTGATAAAAACTCTCAACAAAATAGGTATAAAAAAGGGCAAGTACCTCAACATAATAAAGGCCATATATGACAAACCCACAGACAACATGATACTTAACAGTGAGAAGCTGAAAGCTTTTCCTTTAAGATCGGGAACAAGACAAGGATGCTCACTCTCCCTACTTTTATTCAACATAGTTCTAGAAGTCCTAGCCATGGCAATCAGACAACACAAAGGAATAAAACGCATCCAGATTGGTAAGGAAGAAGTCAGACTGTCCCTGTTTGCAGATGACATCATATTGTACATGAAAAAACTCTAAAGAATGCACCCCAATACTAGTAGAACTAATAACTGAATTCAGCAACATTGCAGGATACAAAATTAATACACAGAAACCTGTTGTATTCTTATATACCAACAATGAACTAGCAGAAAGAGAAATCCAGAAAACAATTTCATTCACAATTGCATCGAAAAGAAAAAAGTACCTAGGAATAAACCTAACCATGGAAGTGAAAGACCTATATCTGAAAACTAGAAGACACTCATGAGACAAATTAAAGAAGATACCAGTAAATAGAAACACATCCCATGCTCATGGATAGGAAGAATTAATATTGTCAGAATGGCCATCCTGCCTAAAGCAATCTACAGATTCAGTGCAATCCCTATCAAAATACCAACAGCATTCTTCAATGAACTAGAGCAAATAGTTCTAAAGTTCATATGGAACCATAAAAGACCGCGAATAGCGAAAGCAATCCTGAGAAGGAAGAATAAAGCTGGGGGATTTATGCTTCCCAACTTCAAGGTCTATACTACAAAGCCACAGTAATCAAGACAGTTTGATACTGACACAAGAACAGAACCATAGATCAATGGAATAGAATAGAGAGCCCAGATATAAACCCACACATATATGACCAATTAATATATGGTATAGGAGCCATGGATATACAATGGGGAAATGACAGCCTCTTCAACAGCTGGTGTTGGCAAAACTGGACAGCTACATGCAAGAGAATGAAACTGGATTATTGTTTAACCACATACACAAAAGGAAACTCAAAATGTATCAAAGATCTGAGTGTAAGTCATGAAACCATAAAACTCTTAGAGGAAAACATAGGCAAAAATCTCTTGAATGTAAACATGAGCAACTTTTTACAGAACACATCTGCTCAGGCAAGGGAAACAAAAGCAAAAATGAACGAATGGGATTACATCAAGCTAAAAAGTTTCTGTACAGCAAAGGACACCATCGGTAGAACAAAAAGCATCATACAGTATGGGAGAATATATTTGTAAATGACATATCCCACAAGGGGTTAACATTCAAAATATATAAAGAACTCACACACCTTAACACCCAAAAACCAAATAACCCTTTTAAAAAATGGGTGGGAAATATGAACAGACAATTCTCTAAAGAACTTCAGATGGCCAACAGACACATGAAAAGATGCTCCACATCACTAATTATCAGGGAAATACAAATTAAAATTACAGTGAGATATCACCTCCCATCATTTTGGATGGCCACATCAAAAAGACTGGGAACAACAAATCATGGCGAGGATGCAGAGAAAGGGTAACCTTCCTACATTGCTGGTGGGAATGTGAATTAGTTCAACCATTGTGGAAAGCAATATGGAGGTTCCTCAAAAATGTAAAAATAGAAATACTGTTTGACCCAGGAATTCCACTCCTAGGAATTTACCCAAAGAAAACAAGTTATCAGATTCTAAAAGACATATGCACCCTTATGTTTATTGCAGGACTATATACAATAGCCAAGATATGGAAGCAACCTAAGTGTCCAACAGTAGATGAGTGGGTAGAGACGAGGTGGTACATATGCACAATGGAATACTATTCAGCCATAAGAAGAAAACAAATCGTACCATTTGCAGCAACACGGATGAAGCTAGAGGATACTATTCTCAGTGAAATATGCCAGGTGGAGAAAGACAAATAGCAAATGATTTCCGTCATTTGTGGAGTGTAACAATGAAGCAAAACTGAAGGAACAAAACAGCAGCAGACTCACAGATCCAAGAAGGGACTAGAGGTTACCAAAGGAGAGGGCTGAGGGAGGGCAGGTAGGGAGGGAGGGAGAAGGTGATTGAGGGGTATTATTATTTGTACACATGGTGTGGGGCGGGTCATGGGGAAGACAGTGTAGCACAGAGAAGACCAGTAGTGACTCTGTGCCATCATACTACACTGATGGACAGTGATTTCAATGGGGTTTGAGGGGGACTTGATAATAAGGGTGCATGTAGTAAACACAATGTTGCTCATATGTGAAACCTTAGTAAGATTGTATATCAGTGATACCTTAATTTAAAAAAAAAGTAAACACCTCACTTCTATATTTGTCCAAGTTAGAGAAATATAGAAATGACATTAAAAAAATACTGGACTTTTTTTTCCTCAGGTAAGAAATTACTACCTGTTTGGTAAAGGTATACAATTGTCTTTATATATATAGTGTTAACATCAGTCATAGTGAGGAGATGTTGACATTGTTCCTTTGATGAAATGATTTTGATAATAATTAGAATAGAATCCTGTATTTAAACATTATAGTTTTTTTAGAATATTCAGTGTAAAAATTAGCTAGTCCTGAAATTAGCTGTAATACAAATATATAAATTCATTTATTTGTTTTCTTTTTATTTTCCAAGGTGCCTTGTGCATAAAACAAATATTGCATACTATTTGGGTTTATATGTTTGTGTTAAAGCCTATCTCTCTAAATTGTGGAGCATGATACCAGCACAGGGTAGGCCCTTAATTAATGCTCATAGAATGAACTCTTCATTGTCGGGGTTAAGGGGGAAACAGTGGTACAGATATTCAAAGAATAATGGCAACTGGAATAATGGTAGCAGTATTATGGACCCAAACTTTGTATGTTAATGTAGACAGACTCAAAAGTTCCTCATCTTTTACTAACTTTTGAAAATTTGCTCTTGTATTTGTGTAACTTATTTGTACACAAATTTAAATTGTTTTGCCTTCCATTCTTTTTGGCAGTAAAATTTTTTTTCCTGCAGACTCTAGCTATCAGTAGATGAAGGAAAACCCTAATTCTACTTCACCCTCCAGCACCATCACTAGCTAATAGAGTTTTATGCAGAGGGTATATCTCCTCATCACTGTATTGAATTTTTAGAATTGCTTCCTCAGTGCAGTTGTAAGGCTTTGAAAAATTCTGTTTGTAGAGTTGGTGATTGGGTAACATATTTTGAGTGGAGTTGTAAAGAGTCCATGAATAAAAAGAGCAGAAAGAAGAAAAAGATATAAATTGAATCTAAGGATGTTAAAATGCAATTTTAGCTTTTTTCCCCATAACAGGTTTCTGCCTTCACTTTCTTTCTGCATTTGAATGAGGTTCAGGGAACACTGAGCTACTTTTAAGAAAAGCCTTTGTTGTGATTGTTTCCTTCTTTTCCTTCTTCTTCTTCATTGCTTCCTTTTTAAAAAAATTAATAGAGGCATTCTTTTCCAGTAATTGATGTCTTGAAGTAAAATTACATAGCATTTTTCTTCTTATGGTGGATGGAATCAGTGCCTCAGATTGGAAAATAAGAAATTTGTGCTCAGTCTTCTTGCTTTTTTGCAGCTTCATTTGCATAAATGTGCAATTTGTGTAGGGGTGATGTCTTGTGTTGAGAAATTCAGAGACAGCTGCCAGGACCATCTTGTAGAGAAGCTGTGCTCAACCTGAAATTTAATTTAAATATTTCATTTCATTATCATAGATTGCAACATTGGGAGTAAACGCCCTTTTCTTTGGAATTAGCGCTAATCCAATCCATGAAAATTCAATTGCCCTGCCACTCTTAGTTCTTGCAAATTTTGTGACTGAAAACAGAGAACTGCAAAAAAAGGAATTGCAAACAAAAAAATGGAAATTGCCTCAAAGAACACTTGACTACTTAGAAGAATCTTTGTACTAGGAATTCAGATAATATAATTCAATTAAATTAAATAAAGAATTGTGTGTTATTGATACCTTCTTGCTACGTCAACAGACATAAATGCAAATCAACTGACATCTTTCACTTTCCACTAATCTTTTTAAAATCGGGCATTTTTCTTGTTTAGTTGCTGCAATTTGATTTCACTTCACCGTGGACCTTCCTTCAGACAGTGTTGGTGGTATCAACATTATTGACACCAATGGTGCTTGGTAGTGATTAAGAACCACTCTGTTACTCCAAAAAAGCCTCCTCTTCCTTAATAATGATTAAGGGAAATTTTCTAAGAAAACATTATTTCCAGAAATACATATGTTGTTGTTAAGTAAGATTTTTGGCATTATTAGAATCAGGAGAATGTCAAGACTGCAGAAATACATTACGATTCCACTGGTGTGGTAAGAGCCATTGTTGCTGTTATTGTTTGTGATTAATGTATTAGGAAGGTGTGGTTTGCAAATGCCCAGACTCATCTTGGTTTAGATTTGAATTTCAGAAAATGCTTTTTGGAAATAATACTTGAACCCCAAACAGTAATTCTGGTTTAAGGAGAATGATTTTAAGCTGATGAAGTCATTGTATTTTTCAAATGATGCTGATGTTAACTTAATTCAATCAACAAGTTAGTTGCTTGTAGCTGTAAGACTGAATTAATGGCACATCAAATAGTCCATTAGTGAAATAAATACATGCACATATACACACAAGCTCACACTCCTGCTCACTCTTACATGTAAACACAATGGAGATGATATATCTTCATGGGAAAAAAAGAGTTTTTCTCTTCTCCAAGCTAACAAAGGGTATATTGTATCTTTTATTTTAAAAAGGGTTGAATGAGTTGTGCCATCACCTCCATCTTGAACACAGCAATTTCCATAAACCTTTTTTCATCTGGGTTTGCATAGAGAACATATTGATGTATTCAATATTCCATCCTGAAAAGACCCCAGGGGAATGATGCCCTCAAAATAGACATGTAGCTAATCAGTGTGCTTAGCTTTCCTACTGTGATGGATCAGGGCCTTTTTGGTCCCATGGGGGTTTTTAGCCTTGCAAAGCAAATTCCTTCCCTGTCTTACTGGGAATGGACTCTGTCTGCATATTCATGACATTGAAATCCCAGTGCAAAATGCATGTCACCCCTTCTGAGTTTGGGAGTCCTTTCTGCTGACAATGATCATATTAAGTTTGGAAAGGATTTGCCATTTGCATTGTTTTAACTTCTGTTTTTTAATTACTTTTATTGCCACATAATTTTGAAATTTATGGGCAATGCTTAAATGAATTATAAATGACTGGACTTATGAAGTAATAAAAATAAATGAAAACTGTTTCATATTTTAATTATTTTTAATTTGTTCTTAGAGATAAAAGAAAATAAGATGTAGCACAGGGGTCACAGCTTGGAAGGAGGTAAAAGTTTCTGCCTTTAAGTGCTGTCTTCCCCCAGATGAAAAGTAGAATGTATCACAGGAAGCTTAACAGTCAGGCAACTGTATGGAATTAATATTATCTTCACTAAGAGAGCTCTCTGTAAACATCATCCACTCTTGTGAACAGTACTCTGGTGCGAGTGGGTGAGAACAGTTGAAGGCTGCAGGCATGAAAGTATGTGTGTGAATTGGTCCCCAAAAGCTGATATTATGCTTCTTAGTCTTGAGGAACTCATACTTTATTGTGGAAAGCAAATATACATGCAAAAAACCCCACCTCAAAACACTAGAGCATTATTAGTGGTGCTTTATTTATAAGAGCTAAAGTTTTGGTAAGAATAAAGCATAAAGGCATCCAGAAACTGGAAAGATGTTGTGGTTTGGATTATTTAGAATATACTCTTGAGAAAGGTGAATTTACTTTGCATCTGAAAATATTTGTTGGGAAAGGAGAATAGGAGGTCATTTCAGGTTAAGAATAAATTTGGAGAGATAAGAAAGACTGGTGTTTTGAAGAATAATATGGAGGTTTTCTTGATGCAAGTGAAGATGAGCTTGATGTATGGCAGACTAGTGCTAACAAAAATGTTATTGACAACCAATATTTACTGAATTGTTTCTATGGCCTAAAGCATTGTGCTAAGTGCATTATATGGATTAACTCATTTAACGCATTTTTTAAGACTGGCAGAGACATATTGAAAGGCTTCACATTGACACTTGAGGTCCTTGGCAATGGGGAACCAATGTAAATCTTAAAATATTCAGTTATTTGATTTGGATGAATTGATGTGAGATGGAAAGATGGTAAAAAGAGCTGAGAGATTACTCTGAAAACCTGGGTGTTAATGATTTGCACCATTCCGCGTAAAAATAGTGGATTTATTCAGTGGTGTACTAGAAAATATTTAACAGTTGACTCCATAGGGG
The DNA here is from genome assembly GCA_032199065.1 of Smutsia gigantea. Classification (NCBI taxonomy): domain Eukaryota; kingdom Metazoa; phylum Chordata; class Mammalia; order Pholidota; family Manidae; genus Smutsia; species Smutsia gigantea. The sequence continues at coordinate 9,094 of JAVSCE010010158.1, forward strand.
GAAATGCCAATTTGATAAATTGTCACCTTCTTGTGTTGTAAATACTTTGATAATGACTGAATTCAAGCCACCAATGTAATATCAAAGGGCTAACTAAATTCCTAAAAGAAAAAAAATTGGCTTTTGCTAACCAATAAGAGACCTCTCTCCAACACAGTGACAAATTAATCTCAGACATAGAGAATCTGAGGAATGAATGAGTTTGGGTTGTGTTTGATGGCTTGTCTATCTGCGATAGAGGAAGAGAGTATCTTGGAGCTTTTCCTAAACATTCCCAATTCCAAACCTACTGGAAACTTTCTGGGCCCTTTCAGCCAAGTTCCGAATGGTTGAGTAGTACATTTGGCTTAAAACATGGATTTCCTCTCCAGTCAGTTGCTATAAAGTATGGCATGGCATCACACACACACACACACACACACACACACACAGTTCCAAGTAAAATGGCCAGATTTACACAAGTGTTATTGTATAGAGACCATGGAGAAAAATAGTGGTTCCATGTTCCCTGTCCCTTCACTAAAGGAAGTGCTTAGAACAGATTATCTCTATTAATATCTTATCTCTGAAACCCATGGCCTCAGGACAGTGAGTTTAAGTTGTAAAATTAAAAGTATCGAGAAGAATAAATAAAATTTCAACGTGCACATATCTGGAATATAGATTCATTACTTTTCATCTTCACATTTCATTTCTCTCACATTGTTTTTTTTTTCAGTTTTTAAAAGTTTTGTTTGTATTTATATTAGGCTTTCTAGCTCTTCTTCAAAGGAAATATGTTTACATTGTGCGTGTATCGCTAAAGGTTTTGAATTCCACTCAATCTTCTGGCTTCATTCCAAACTTGTGAGAATAATCTCAACTTTCGCTTTATGGATTTGAGATGTACTTCTTCCTTCTTTTTTTTTAATATAATTTATTTTATTATCATTAATCTACAATTACATGTGCAATATTACGGTTATTAAACTACCCCTTCATCAGGTCCCCCCCACCCAGCCCCATTACAGTCACTGTCCATCAGTGTAGTGAGATGCTATAGAATCACTACTTGTCTTCTCAGAGTTGTACTGCCCTCCCCGTGCCCCCCCAACATTATATCTACTAATCGTAATGCCCCTTTTTCCCTCTTATCCCTCCCTTCCCGCCCATTTTCCCCAGTCCCTTTCCCTTTGGTAACTATTAGTCCTTTCTTGGGTTCTGTGAGTCTGCTGCTGTTTTGTTCCTTCAGTTTTTTTCTTTGTTCTTATACTCCACATATGAGTGAAATCATTTGATACTTGTCTTTTTCGGCTTGGCTTATTTCACTGAGCATAATACCCTCTAGCTCCATCCATGTTGTCGCAAATGGTAGGATTTGTTTTCTTCTTATGGCTGAATAATATTCCATTGTGTATATGTACCACCTGTTCTTTATCCATTCATCTACTGATGGACACTTAGGTTGCTTCCATTTCTCGGCTATTGTAAATAGTGCTGCAATAAACATAGGGGTGCATCTGTCCTTTTCAAATTGGGCTGCTGCATTCTTAGGGTAAATTCCTAGGAGTGGAATTCCTGGGTCAAATGGTATTTCTATTTTGAGTTTTTTGAGGAACCTCCATACTGCTTTCAACAATGGTTGAATTAATTTGCAGTCCCACCAGCAGTGTAGGAGGGTTCCCTTTTCTCCACATCCTCGCCAACATTTGTTGTTGTTTGTGTTTTGGATGTTGGCCATCCTCACTGGTGTGGGGTGATATCTCATTGTGGTTTTAATCTGCATTTCTCTGATGATTAGCGATGTGGAGCATCTTTTCATGTGCCTGTTGGCCATCTGAATATCTTCTTTGGAGAAGTGTCTATTCATGTCCTCTGCCCATTTCTTAATTGGACTATTTGCTTTCTGTTTGTTAAGGTGCATGAGTTCTTTATATATTTTGGATGTCAACCCTTTATCAGATACGTTTTTTATGAATATATTCTCCCATACTGTAGGATGTCTTTTTGTTCTACTGATGGTGTCCTTTGCTATACAGAAGGTTTTCAGCTTGATATAGTCCCACTTGTTCATTTTTGCTTTTGTTTCCCTTGCCCGGGGAGATATATTCATGAAGAAGTTGCTCATGTTTATGTCCAAGAGATTTTTGCCTATGTTTTTTTCTAAGAGTTTTATGGTTTCATGACTTACATTCAGGTCTTTGATCCACCTTGAGTTTACCTTTGTATATGGGGTTAGACAGTAGTCCAGTTTCATTCTCTTACATGTAGCTGTCCAGTTTTTCCAACACCAGCTGCTGAAGAGGCTGTCATCTCCCCATTGTATATCCAAGCTCCTTTATCAAATATTAATTGACTGTATATGTTTGGGTTAATGTTTGGATTTTCTATTCTGTTCCACTGGTCTGTGGGTCTGTTTTTGTGCCAATACCAAATTGTCTTGATTACTGTGGCTTTGTAGTAGAGCTTGAAGTCAGGGAGTGTAATTCCCCCTGTTTTATTCCTCCTTCTCAGGATTGCTTTGGCTATTCAGGGTCTTTTGTGGTTCCATATGAATTTTAGAATTGTTTGTTCCAGTTCATTGAAGAAAGCTGTTGGTAGTTTGATAGGGATTGCATTGAATCTGTAGATTGCTTTAGGTAGTATAGCCATTTTGACAATATTTATTCTTCTAGCCAAGAGCATGGGATGCATTTCCATTTGTTAGTGTCCTCTTTAATTTCTCTTAGGAGTGTCTTGTAGTTTTTAGAGTATAGGTCTTTCACTTCCTTCGTTAGGTTTATTCCTAGGTATTTTATTCTTTTGATGCAATTGTGAATGGAATTGTTTTTCTGATTTCTCTTTCTGTTAGTTCATCATTAGTGTATAGGAAAGCAACAGATTTCTGTGTGTTAATTTTGTATCCTGCAACGTTGCTGAATTCAGATATTAGTTCTAGTAGTTTTGGAATGGAATCTTTAGGGTTTTTTATGTATAGTATCATATCATCTGCAAATAGTGACAATTTGACTTCTTCTTTACCAATCTGGATACCTTGTATGTCTTTGTTTTGTCTGATTGCTGTGGCTAGGACCTCCAGTACTATGTTGAATAACAGTGGAGAGAGTGGGCATCCCTGTCTTGTTCCCGATCTTAGATGAAAAGCTTTCAGCTTCTCGCCGTTAAGTATGATGTTAGCTGTGGGTCTGTCATATATAGCCTTTATGATGTTGAGGTACTTGCTGTCTATACCCATTTTGTTGAGAGTTTTAGTCAGGAATGGATGCTGAATTTTGTCAAATGCTTTTTCAGCATCTATGGAGATGATCATGTGTTTTTTGTTCTTCTTTTTGTTGATGTGGTGGATGATGTTGATGGATTTTCCAATGTTGTACCATCCTTGCATCCCTGGGATGAATCCCACTTGATCATGGTGTATGATCCTCTTGATGTATTTTTGAATTCGGTTTGCTAATATTTTGTTGAGTATTTTTGCATCTACGTTCATCAGGGATATTGGTCTGTAATTTTCTTTTTGGTGAGGTCTTTGCCTGGTTTTGGTATTAGAGTGATGCTGGCTTCATAGAATGAGTTTGGAAGTATTCCCTCCTCTTCTATTTTTGGAAAACTTTAAGGAGAATGGGTGTTATTTCTTCTCTACATGTCTGGTAGAATTCAGAGGTGAATCCATCAGGCCCAGGGGTTTTGTTCTTGGGTAGTTTTT
>JAVSCE010010159.1:0-15109 GCA_032199065.1 Smutsia gigantea
GGAATGGAATGTTGAGTAACATAACGAGAATAATGTGTTGGCATGGTATTGAATGTTATGGAATGGAACGGATGTAGTGGAATTGAATAGAATGTTATTGAAAGGAATGGAATGCTGTGAAATGCAAGGGAATGTTGTGGAAAGTAACAGAACGTTGAGGAAAGGCATAGAGGGTTAAGTAATGGAATGGAATTTTATGGATTGGAATTGATGCTATGCAACAGAATGAAATAGAATGTTTTAAATGGAATGGAATCTTTTGTAATTGAATGGAATGTTATTTTATGAAGTTGAATGTTGATTAATAGACCCGAATTCTGAAGAATGGAATGGAATGTTAGGTAATTTTCAGAATAACGTGTTCGAATGGAGTGGAATGTTTTGGAATGGAACACTATGTTGTGGAATGGAATGCTTTGGAATGGAATGGAATGTTGAGGGTAGGAATACAGTGTTGGGACAGGAATGGAAGTTAAAGGAATGAATTGGAATTTGGTGGATTGTAATGGAATCTTATGCAATAGAATGAAATACAGCATTGGAAATATAATAGAATGTTGTATATACGATTCGAATTTTGTGGTATGAATTAGAATGTTGCTTAATAGAAGTGAATTTTACTGAATGCAATGGAATATTATGTAACAGATCGAGAATGTTTTTGAAAGGAATCCAATGTTATAGAACAGAATGTAAAGCTGTGGAATGCAGTGTCATGTTGTGAAAAGGAACAGAACTTCGGGGAAAGGAATGGAATTTTAAAGAATGCAACGGAATTTTATGGGTTGGATGGGAACCTTATGCAATGGAATGAGATACAATGTTTGCAATTGAATTGGATGCTGTGTAATCGAATGAATTCTATGCTATGAAGTGGATTCTAATTAATAGAGAAGAATTTTAATGAATGGAACGGAATGTTATGTAACAGAACGGCAATAATGTGTTGGAATGGAATCGAATGTTATGGAATTTTGTGGAATTGAATGGAATGTTATGGAATGGAAAGGTTTGAAATGCAATGGAAAGTAGTGGAAAGTAATAGAATGTTGGGGAAAGGAATGGAATTGAATGCTGTCGAAGGTAAAGGAATGTTTTTAAAAGTACAGAACGTTGGAGAAATGAACGGAGGTTAAGTATGGAATGAAATTTTGTGGATTAGAATGGAATCTTATGCAACAGAATGAAATAGAATGAATTGGAAAGGAATGTTGTGTAATCGAATGGAAAGTTATGCTATGAAGGGGAATTTTGATAAATAGAACCGAATTTGAATGAATGGAATCGAATGTTTTATAGCAGAACGGGAATAATGTGTTGCAAATGAATTGTATGTAATGGAATGGAATGGAATGTTGTGGAATTGAAGGGAATGTTTGAAAGGAATGGAAGTTTAAGGAATGGAAAACAATTTTTTGGATTGGAATGGAATCTTATGCAATACAATGAAATAGAATGAATTGGAAAGAATGCTGCATAAACGAATGGAATGTTATGCTGTGAAGTGGAATGTTCATGAATAGGACAAAATTTTAATGAAAGGATTTTAATGTTATGAAGCAGAATGTTAATAATGTGTTGGAATGGAATGGAATGTTATGGAATAGAATGGAATATTTTGGAATGAAATGGAGAGCTTTGGAATGGAACGAAACGCAGTGGAATGCAATGGATTGCTGGGGAATGAAATGAAATGTTAAAGATTGGAATGGCATTTTGTGGATTGGAAGGAGTCTTATGCAATAGAATGAAATAGACTGAATGAAATTTAATAGAACATTGTGTATTCGAATGGAATGTTATGGTATGAAGGGGAATGTTGATTAATAGAAAATAATTTCAATGAATGGAATATAATGTTAGGTAACAGAACGGCTATAAGTTGTTGGAATGAGATCGAATGTTATGGAATGTAATGGAGGGTTGTGGAATGGAATGGAATGTTATGCAATGGAATGGAATGTTGTGAAATGCAATGGAAAGTAAAGAATGATGGGGAAAGAATGGAATTGAATGCTGTCGAAGGCAAAGGAATGTTGTTAAAAGGAATAGAACGTTGGATAAATGAATGGAGATTAAGTATGGAATGAAATTTTGTGGATTAGAATGGAATCTTATGCAACAGAATGAAATAGAATGAATTGGAAAGGAATGTTGTGTAATCGAATGGAAAGTTATGCTATGAAGGGGAATTTTGATTAATAGAACCGAATTGGAATGAATGGTCTCGAATGTTTTTTAGCAGAATGGGAATAATGTTTTGGGAATGAATTGTATGGAATGGAATGGAATGTTGTGGAATTGAATGGAATGTTGGGAAAGGAATGGAATGGAATTTTTTGGATTGGAATGGAACTTATGCAACAGAATGAAATAGAATGAAACGGAAAGGAATGTTGCGTAATCGAATGGAATGTTATGGTGTGAAGTGGAATGTTCGTTAAGAGGACAAAATTTTAATGAATGGAATGGAATGTTTGCAACAGAATAGCAATAATGTGTTGGAATGAAATCGAATGTTATGGAATGGAATGGAACGCTTTGGAAGGCAATGGAATGTTGCAGATAGGAATAGAATGTTGCTGAAAGAAATGAAATATTCAGGAATGCAATTGAATTGGAATGGAATTTCATGCAATAGAATAAAATAGAATGTTTGAAATGGAATGGAATGCTGTGTAATCAAAGGGACTGTTATGGTACGAAGTGGAATGTAGATTAATAGAACCAAATTAAAATGAATGGAATGGAATATAAGGTTACAGAAAGGGAATAATGTGTTTCAATGGAAACAAATGTTATGGAATGGAATTGAATGTTGGGGAATTGCATGGAAAGGTAAGGAATGGAATGGAATGCTATTGAATGCAATGGAATGTTCTGGAAAGGAGTAGAACATTTCTGAACAGAATGGAAGGTTAAGGAATAGAATGGAATTTTGTAGATTGGAATGGAATCCTATGCAATAGAATGGAAAAGAGTGTTTGAAGTGGAATGGAATGCTGTGTAATTGAATGTAATATGGGATAGAGTGGAATGTTGATTAATAGAAGAGAATTTTAATGAATGGAATGGAATGTTGAGTAACAGAACGAGAATAATGTGTTGGCATGGAATTGAATGTTATGGAATGGAATGGAATGAAGTGGAATTGAATAGAATGTTATGGAAAGGAATGGAATGCTGTGAAATGCAAGGGAATGTTGTGGAAAGTAATTGAACGTCGGGGAAAGTCATGGAGGGGGAAGGAATGGAATGGAATTTTGTGGATTGGAATGGATGCTATGCAACAGAATGACATAGAATGTTTTAAAAGGAATGGAATGTTTTGTAATGGAATGGAATGTTATGGTATGAAGTGGAATGTTGATTAATAGACCCGAATTGGGAAGAATGAAATGGAATGTTAGGTAATTATCAGAATAACGTGTTCGAATGGAGTGGAGTGTTTTGGAATGGAACGCTATGTTGTTGAATGTAATGGAATTCTTTGGAATGGAATGGAATATTGAGAGTAGGAATAGATTGTTGGGACAGGAATGGAAGTTATAGGAATGGATTGGAATTTGGTGGATTGTAATGGAATCTTATGCAATAGAACGAAATACTGTATTGGAAATAGAATAGAATGTTGTATATACGATTCTTATTTAGTGGTATGAAGTAGAATATTGCTTCATAGAAGTGAATTTTAATGAAGGCAATGGAATATTATGTAAGAGATCGAGAATGTTTTTGAAAGGAATCTAATGTTATGGAAAAGAACGGAATGCTGTGGAATGCAGTGTCATGTTGTGAAAAGGAATAGATCTTTGGGGAAAGGAATGGAATTTTAAAGAATGCAATGGAATTTTGTGGGTTGGATGGGAATCTTATGCAATGGAATGAGATACAATGTTTGTAATTGAATGGGACGATGTGTAATCAAATGAATTCTATGCTATGAAGTTGAAGGTTAATTAATAGAGAAGAATTTTAATGAATGGAATGGAATGTTATTTAACAGAACGGCAATAATGTGTTGGAATGGAATCGAATGTTTTGGAATTTTGTGGAATTGAAGTGAATGTTATGGAATGGAAAGGTTTGAAATGCAATGGAAAGTAGTGGAAAGTAATAGAATGTTGGGGAAAGGAATGGAATTGAATGCTGTCGAAGGCAAAGGAATTTTGTTAAAAGGAATAGAACGTTGGAGAAATGAATGGAGGTTAAGTATGGAATGAAATTTAGTGATTAGATTGGAATCTTATGCAACAGAATGAAATAGCATGAATTGGAAAGGAATGTTGTGTAATCGAATGGAAAGTTATGCTATGAAGGGGAATTTTGATTAATAGAACCGAATTTGAATGAATGGTCTAGAATGTTTTGTAGCAGAATGGGAAAAATGTGTTGGGAATGAATTGTATGGAATGGAATGGAATGTTGTGGAATTGAATGGAATGTTGGGAAAGGAATGGAATGGAATTTTTTGGATTCGAATGGAACTTATGCAACAGAATGAAATAGAATGAAATGGAAAGGAATGTTGCGTAATCGAATGGAATGTTATGCTGTGAAGTGGAATGTTCGTTAAGAGGACAAAATTTTAATGAATGGAATGGAATGTTTGCAACAGAATTGCAATAACGTGTTGGAATGAAATCGAATGTTATGGAATGGAATGGAACGCTTTGGAATACAATGGAATGTTGCAGATAGGAATAGAATGTTGCTGAAAGGAATGAAACATTCAGAAATGCAATTGAATTATTTGAATTGGAACGGAATCTCATGTAATAGAATAAAATAGAATGTTTGAAATGGAATGGAATGTTGTGTAATCAAAGGGACTGTTATGGTACGAAGTGGAATGTAGATTAATAGAACCAAATTAAAATGAATGGAATGGAATATTAGGTTACAGAAAGGGAATAATGTGTTTCAATTGAAAAAATGTTATGGAATGGAATGGAATTGAATGTCGTGGAATTGCATGGAAAGGTAAGGAATGGAATGGAATGCTATTGAAGGCAATGGAATGTTGTGGAAAGGAATAGAGCTTTTCTGAACAGAATGGAAGGTTAAGGAATAGAATGGAATTTTGTAGATTGGAATGGAATCCTAGGCAATAGAATGAAATAGAGTGTTTGAAGTGGAATGGAATGTTGTATAATTGAATGTAATATTATGGGACAGAGTGGAATGTTGATTAATAGAATAGGATTTTAATGAATGGAATGGAATGTTGAGCAACAGAACGAGAATAATGTGTTGCCATGGAATTGAATGTTATGGAATGCAATGGAATATAGTGAAATTGAATAGAATATTATTTAAAGGAATGGAATGCCGTGAAATGCAAGGGAATGTTGTGGAAAGTAATAGAACGTTGGGGAAAGGCATGGAGGGGGAAGGAATAGGAATGGAATTTTTTGGATTAAAATGGATGCTACACAACAGAATGAAATAGAATGTTTTAAATTGAATGGAATCTTTTGTAATGGAATAGAATGTTATGGTATTAAGTGGAATGTTGATTAATAGATCCGAATTGTGAAGAATGAAATGGAATGTTAGGTAATTTTCAGAATAACGTTTTCGAATGGAGTGGAATGTTTTGGAACGGAACGCTATGTTGTGGAATGGAATGGATTGCTTTGGAATGGAATGGAATGTTGAGGGTAGGTATAGAGTGTTGGGACAGGAATGGAAGTTACAGGAATGGATTGGAATTTGGTGGATTGTAATGGAATCTTATGCAATAGAGTGAAATACAGTATTGGAAATACAATAGAATGTTGTATACACAATTCGAATTTTGTGGTATGAATTAGAATGTTGCTTAATAGAATTGAATTTTACTGAATGCAATGGAATATTATGTAACAGATCGAGAATGTTTTTGAAAGGAATCCAATGTTATGGAACAGAATAAATGCTGTGGAATGCAGTGTCATGCTATGAAAAGGAACAGAACTTTGGGGAAAGGAATGGAATTTTAAAGAATGCAATGGAATTTTGTGGGTTGGATGGGAATCTTATGCAGTGGAATGAGATACAATGTTTGCAATTGAATGGGATGATGTGTAATCGAATGAATTCTGTTCTATGAAGTGAAAGGTTAATTAATAGAGAAGAATTTTAATGAATGGAATGGAATGAATGTTACAGAATGGCAATAATGTGTTGGAATGGAATCGAATGTTATTTAATGTATTGGAATGTTGTGGAATTGAATGGAATGTTATGGAATGGAAAGATTTGAAATGCAATGGAAAGTAGTGGAAAGTAATAGAATGTTGGGGAAAGGAATGGAATTGAATGCTGCTGAAGGCAAAGGAATGTTTTTAAAAGCATAGAACGTTGGAGAAATGAATGGAGGTTAAGTATGGAATGAAATTTTGTCGATTAGAATGGAATCCTATGCAACAGAATGAAATAGAATGAATTGGAATGGAATGTTTTGTAATCGAATGGAAAGGTATGCTATGAAGGGGAATTTTGATTAATAGAACTGAATTTGAATGAATGGAATCGAATGTTTCGTAGCAGAAAGGGAATAATGTGTTGCAAATGAATTGTATGTAATGGAATGGAATGGAATGTTGTGGAATTGAAGGGAATGTTTGAAAGGAATGGAGGTTTTAGGAATGGAAAGGAATTTTTGGATTGGAATGGAATCTTATGCAACAGAATAAAATAGAATGAATTGGAAAGAATGTTGCTTAATCGAATGGAATTTTATGCTGTGAAGTGGAATGTTCATTAATATGACAAAATTTTAATGAATGGATTGGAATGTTATGCAACAGAGTGGGAATAATGTGTTGGAATGGAATGGAATGTTATGGAATAGAATGGAATATTTTGGAATGCAATGGAGAGCTTTGAAAGGGAACGAAACGCTGTGGAATGCAATGGATTGTTGGGGAAGGGAATGAAATGCTAAAGATTGGAATGGTATTTTGTGTAATGGAAGGAGTCTTATGCAATAGAATGAAATAGAGTGAATGAAATTTAATAGAACGTTGTGTATTCGAATGGAATGTTATGGTATGAAGAGGAATGTTGATTAATAGAAAAGAATTTCAATGAATGGAGTTTAATGTTAGGAAACAGAACGGCAATAATTTGTTGGAATGGGACCGAATGTTATGGAATGTAATGGAGGGTTGTGGAATTGAATGGAATGTTATTCAATGGAATGTTATTCAATGGAATGGAATGATGTGAAATGCAATGGAAAGTAATAGAATTTTGGGGAAAGGAATGGAATTGAATGCTGTCGAAGGCAAAGGAATGTTGGTAAAAGGAATAGAACGTTGGAGAAATGCATGGAGGTTAAGTATGAAATGAAATTTGGTGGATTAGAATGGAATCTTATGCAACAGAATGAAATAGAATGAATTGGAAAGAAATGTTGTGTAATCGAATGGAAAGTTATGCTACGAAGGGGAATTTTGATTAATAGAACCGAATTGTAATGAATTTTCTCGAATGTTTTGTAGCAGAATGGGAATAATGATTTGGGAATGAATTGTATGGAATTGAATGGAATGTTGGGAAAGGAATGGAATGGAATTTTTGGATTGGAATGGAACTTATGCAACAGAATTAAATAGAATGAAACGGAAAGGAATGTTGCGTAATCGAATGGAATGTTATGCTGTGAAGTGGAATGCTCGTTAAGAGGACAAAATTTTAATGAATGGAATGGAATGTTTGCAACAGAATTGCAGTAATGTGTTGGAATGAAATCGAATGTTATGGAATGGAATGGAACGCTTTGGAATGCAATGGAATATTGCAGATAGGAATAGAATGTTGCTGAAAGGAATGAAATGTTCAGGAATGCAATTGAATTGGAATGGAATTTCATGCAATAGAATAAAATAGAATGTTTGAAAAGGAATGGAATGCTGTGTAATCAAAGCGACTGTTATGGTATGAAGTGGAATGTAGATTAATAGAACCAAATTAAAATGAATGGAATGGAATATTAATTTACAGAGAGGGAATAATGTGTTTCAATGTAATCAAATGTTATGGAATGGAATTGAATGTTGGGGAATTGCATGGAAAGGTAAGGAATGGAATGGAATTCTGTTGAATGCAATGGAATGTTGTGGAAAGGAGTAGAACATTTCTGAACAGAATGGAAGGTTAAGGAATAGAATGGAATTTTGTAGATTGGAGTTGAATCCTATGCAATAGAATGGAGAAGAGTGTTTGAATTGGAATGGAATGTTTTGTAATTGAATGTAATATGGGAAACAGTGGAATGTTGATTAATAGAACAGAATTTTAATGAATGGAATGGAATGATGAGTAACAGAACGAGAATAATGTGTTGGCATGGAATTGAATGTTATGGAATGGAATGGAATGTAGTGGAATTGAATAGAATGTTATGGAAAGGAATGGAATGCTGTGAAATGCAAGGGAATGTTGTGGAAAGTAATTGAACGTCACGGAAAGTCATGGAGGGGGAAGGAATGGAATGGAATTTTATGGAATGGAATGGATGCTATGCAACAGAATGACATAGAATGATTTAAATGGAATGGAAACTTTTGTAATGGAATGGAATGTTATGGGATGAAGTGGAATGTTGATTAATAGACCCGAAATGTGAAGAATGGAATGGAATATTAGGTAATTATCAGAATAACGCGTTCGAATGGAGTGGAATATTTTGGAACGGAACGCTAGGTTGTGGAATGCAATGGAATGCTTTGGAATGGAATGGAATGTTGAGGGCAGGAATAGAGTGTTGGGACAGGAATGGAAGTTAATGGAATGGATTGGAATTTGGTGGATTGTAACGGAATCTTATGTAATAGAACGAAATACAGTATTGGAAATACAATAGAATGTTGTATATACGATTCAAATTTTTGGTATGAAGTAGAATGTTGCTTCATAGAAGTGAATTTTAATGAAGGCAATGGAATATTATGTAACAGATCGAGAATGTTTTTGAAAGGGATCCAATGTTATGGAACAGAATGGAATGCTGTGGAATGCAGTGTCATGTTGGGAAAAGGAAAAGGTCTTCGGGGAAAGGAATGGAATTTTAAAGAATGCAATGGTATTTTGTGGGTTGGATGGGAATCTTATGCAATGGAATGAGAAACAATGTTTGCAATTGAATGGGATGTTGTGTAATCGAATTAATTGTATGCTATGAAGTGGAAGGTTAATTAATAGAGAAGAATTTAAATGAATGGAATGGAATGTTATGTAACAGAACGGCAATAATGTGTTGGAATGGAATCGAATGTTATAGAATGGAAAGATTTGAAATGCAATGGAAAGTAGTGGAAAGTAATAGTATGTTGGGGAAAGGAATGGAATTGAATGCTGTCGAAGGCAAAGGAATGTTGTTAAAAGGAATAGAACTTTGGAGAAATGAATGGAGGTTAAGGATGGAATGAAATTTTGTGGATTGGAATGGAATCTTATGCAACAGAATGAAACAGAAAGAATTGGAAAGGAATGTTGTGTAATCGAAAGGAAAGTTATGCTATGAAGGGGAATTTTGATTAATAGAACCGAATTTGAATGAATGGTCTCGAATGTTTGTAGCAGAATGTGAAAAATGGTTGGGAATGAATTGTACGGAATAGAATGGAATGTTGTGGAATTGAAAGGAATGTTGGGAAAGGAATAGAATGGAATTTTTGGATTGGAATGGAACTTATGCAACATTATGAAATAGAATGAAAAGGAAAGGAATGTTGCATAATCGAATGGAATGTTATGCTGTGAAGTGGAATGCTCGTTAAGAGGACAAAATTTTAATGAATGGAATGGAATGTTTGCAACAGAATTGCAATAATGCGTTGGAATGAAATCGAATGTTATGGAATGGAATGGAACGCTTTGGAATGCAATGGAATGTTGCAGATAGGAATAGAATGTTGCTGAAAGGAATGAAATATTCAGGTATGCAATTGAATTATTTGAATTGGAATGGAATCTCATGCAATAGAATAAAATAGGATGTTTGAAATGGAATGGAATGTTGTGTAATCAAAGGGACAGTTATGGTACGAAGGGAAATGTAGATTAATAGAACCAAACTAAAATGTATGGAATGGAATTGAATGTTGGGGAATTGCATGGAAAGGTAAGGAATGGAATGGAATGCTATTGAATGCAATGGAATGTTGTGGAAAGGAATAGAACGTTTCTAAACAGAATGGAAGGTTAAAGAATAGAATGGAATTTGTAGATTGGAATGGAATCCTATACAATAGAATGGAAAAGAGTGTTTGATATGGAATGGAATGTTTTTTAATTGAGTGCTATATTTTGGGATAGAGTTGAATATTGATTAATAGAAGAGAATTTTAATGAATGGAATGGAAAGTTGAGTAACAGAAGGAGAATAATGTGTTGGCATGGAATTGAATGTTATGGAATGGAATGGAATGTAGTGGAATTGAATAGAATATTATGGAAAGGAATGGAATGCTGTGAAATGCAAGGGAATGCTGTGGAAAGTAATGGAACGTTGGGGAAAGGCATGGAGGGGGAAGGAATGGAAGGGAATTTTATGTATTGGAATGGATGCTATGCAACAGAATGAAATAGAATGTATTAAATGGAATGGAATCTTTTTTAATGGAATGGAATGTTATGGTATGAAGTGGAAAATTGATTAATGGACCCGAATTGTGAAGAATGAAATGAAATGTTAGGTAATTATCAGAATAACGTGTTCGAATGGAGTGGAATGTTTTGGAATGGAACGCCAGGTTTTGGAATGGAATGGATTGCTTTGAAATGGAATGGAATGTTGAGGGTAGGAATAGAGTGTTGGGACAGGAATGGAAGTTAAAGGAATGAATTGGAATTTGGTGGATTGTAACGGAATCTTATGCAATAGAATGAAATATAGTATTGGAAATAGAATAGAATGTTGTATATACGATTTGAATTTTGTGGTATGAATTAGAATGTTGCTTAATAGAAGTGAATTTTACTGAATGCAATAGAATATTCCGTAACAGATCGAGAATGTTTTTGAAAGGAATCCAATGTTATGGAACAGAATGTAATGCTGTGGAATGCAGTGTCATGTTGTGAAAAGGAACAGAACTTTGGGGAAAGGAATGGAATTTTAAAGAATGCAACGGAATTTTGTGGGTTGGATGGGAATCTTATGCAATGGAATGAGATTCAATGTTTACAATTGAATGGGATGAAGTCTAATCGAATGAATTCTGTTCTATGAAGTGAAAGGTTAATTAATAGAGAAGAATTTAAATGAATGGAATGGAATGTTATGTAACAGAACGGCAATAATGTTTTGGAATGTAATCGAATTTTATGGAATGTAAAGGAATGTTGTGGAATTGAATGGAATGTTATGGAATGGAAAGATTTGAAATGCAATGGAAAGTAGTGGAAATAATAGAATGTTGGGGAAAGGAATGGAATTGAATGCTGTCGAAGGCAAAGGAATGTTGTTAAAAGGAATAGAACGTTGGAGAAATGACTGGAGGTTAAGTATGGAATGAAATTTTGTCGATTAGAATGGAATCTTATGCAACAGAATGAAATAGAATGAATTGGAAAGGAATGTTGTGTAATCGAATGGAAAGTTATGCTATGAAGGGTAATTTTGATTAATAGAACCGAATTTGAATGAATGGTCTCGAATGTTCTGTAGCAGAACGGGAATAATGTGCTGGGAATGAATTGTATGGAATGGAATGGAATGGAATGATATGTTTGAAAGGAATCGAAGTTTAAGGAATGGAATGGAATTTTTTGGAATGGAATGGAATCTTATGCAACAGAATGAAATAGAATGAATTGGAAAGAATGTTGCATAATCGAATGGAATGTTATGCTCTGAAGTGGAATGTTCATTAATAGGAAAATTTCAATGAATGGATTGGAATGTTATGCAACAGATTGGGAATAATGTGTTGGAATGGAATGGAATGTTATGGAATGTAATATTTTGGAATGAAATGGAGAGCTTTGGAATGGAATGAAACGCTGCGGAATGTAATGGAATGTTGTGGAAGGAAATAGACTGTTGGGAAAGAATGGAAGTTAAAGGAGTGGAATGGAATTTTGTGTGTTGGAATTTAATCTTATGGAATGGAATGAAATAGAATGTTTGAAATGGACTGCAATGTTGTATAATCGAATGGAATATTATGGTATGAAGTGCAATCTTGATTATCAGAACAGAATTTTGAAGAATGGAATGGAATGCTTAGTAAAAGAATGGGAAAAATTTGTTAGAATGGAATCGAATGGAATGGAAAGGAATGTAATGTTTTGGAATGGAATAGAATGTTATGGAATTGAATGGAATGTTGCAGAATGGAATGGAATATTGTGGAATGCAATGGAATGTAGTGGATAAAGTAGAACGTTAGGGAAAGCAATGGGAGGCTAAGGAGTGGAATGGAATTTTGTGGATTAGAATGGAATCTTATGCAGTAGAATGAAATACAGTAATTGAAATACAATAGAATGTAGTAAATTCGATTGGAATTTTGTGGTATGAAGTAGAATGTTGCTTCATAGAAGTGAATTTTAATGAATGCAATGGAATATTACGTAACAGATCTAGAATGTTTCTGAAAGGAATCCAGTGTTATGGAACAGAATGGAATGCTGTGGAATGCAGTGTCATGTTGTGAAAAGGAATAGATCATTGGGGAAAGGAATGGAATTTTAAAACACGCAATGGAATTTTGTGGGTTGGAGGGGAATCTTATGCAATGGAATAAGATACAATGTTTGAAATTGAATGGGATGTTGTGTAATCGAATGAATTCTATGCTATGAAGTGGAAGGTTAATTAATAGAGAAG
Organism: Smutsia gigantea; assembly: GCA_032199065.1. Classification (NCBI taxonomy): domain Eukaryota; kingdom Metazoa; phylum Chordata; class Mammalia; order Pholidota; family Manidae; genus Smutsia; species Smutsia gigantea. The sequence goes on from JAVSCE010010159.1 coordinate 12,827, forward strand.
AATTTTAATGAATGGAATGGAATGTTATGTAACAGAACGGCAATAATGGGTTGGAATGGAATCGAATGTTATTGAATGGAAAGTTTTGAAATGCAATGGAAAGTAGGGAAAGTAATAGAATGTTGGGGAAAGGAATGGAATTGAATGCTGTCGAAGGTAAAGTAATGTTGTTAAAAGGAATAGAACGTTGGAGAAATGAATGGAGGTTAAGAATGGAATGAAATTTTGTGGATTAGAATGGAATCTTATGCAACAGAATGAAATAGAATGAATTGGAAAGGAATGTTGTGTAATCGAATGGAAAGTTATGCTATGAAGCGGACTTTTGATCAATAGAACCGAATTGGAATGAATGGTCTCAAATGTTTTGTAGCAGAATGGGAATAATGTGTTAGGAATGAATTGTATGGAATGGAATGGAATGTTGTGGAATTGAATGGAATGTTGGGAAAGGAATGGAATGGAATTTTTTGGATTGGAATGGAAATTATGCAACAGTATGAAATAGAATGAAATGGAAAGGAATGTTGCATAATCGAATGGAATGTTGTGCTGTGAAGTGGAATGTTTGTTAAGAGGACAAAATTTTAGTGAATGGAATGGAATGTTTGAAACAGATTTGCAATAAGGTGTTGGAATGAAATCGAATGTTATGGAATGGAATGGAACGCTTTGGAATGCAATGGAATGTTGCAGATAGGAATAGAATGTTGCTGAAAGTAATGAAATATTCAGGAATGTAATTGAATTATTTGAATTAGAATGGAATCTCATGCAATAGAATAATATAGAATGTTTGAAATGGAATGGTATGTTGTGTAATCAAAGGTACTCTTATGGTACGAAGTGAAATGAAGATTAATAGAACCAAATTAAAATGAATGGAATGGAATATTAGGTTACAGTAAGGGAATAATTGTTTCAATGGAAACATATGTTATGGAATGGAATTGAATGTTGGGGAATTGCATGGAAAGGTAAGGAATGGAATGGAATCCTACTGAATGCAATGGAATGTTGTGGAAAGGAATAGAACATTTCTGAACAGAATGGAAGGCTAAGGAATAGAATGGAATTTTGTAGAATGGAATGGAATCTTATGCAACAGAATGGAAAAGAGTGTTTGAAATGGAATGGAATGTTGTGTAATTGAATGTAATATTATGGGATAGAGTGGAATGTTGATTAATAGAAGTGAATTTAAATGAATGGAATGAAATGTTGAGTAACAGAACGAGAATAATGTGTTGGCATGGTATTGAATGTTATGGAATGGAATGGAATGAGTGGAATTGAATAGAATGTTATGGAACAGAATGGAATGCTGTGAAATTCAAGGGAATGTTGTGGAAAGTAATAGAACGTTGGGGAAAGGCATGTAGGGGGAGGGAATGGAATGGAATTTTAAGGAATGGAATGGATGCTATGCAACAGAATGACATAGAATGATTTAAATGGAATGGAAACTTTTGTAATGGAATGGAATGTTATGGTATGAAGTGGAATGTTGATTAATAGACCCGAATTGTGAAGAATGGAATGGAATATTAGGTAATTATCAGAATAACACGTTCGAATGGAATGAAATATTTTGGAACGGAACGCTAGGTTGTGGAATGCAATGGAATGCTTTGGAATGGAATGGAATGTTGAGGGCAGGAATAGAGTGTTGAGACAGGAATGGAAGTTAAAGGAATGGATTGGAATTTGGTGGATTGTAACGGAATCTTACGTAATAGAACAAAATACAGTATTGGAAATACAATAGGATGTTGTATATACGATTCAAATTTTTGCTATGAAGTAGAATGTTGCTTCATAGAAGTGAATTTTAATGAAGGCAATGGAATATTATGTAACAGATCGAGAATGTTTTTGAAAGGGATCCAATGTTATGGAACAGAATGGAATGCTGTGGAATGCAGTGTCATGTTGGGAAAAGGAAAAGATCTTCGGGGAAAGGAATGGAATTTTAAAGAATGCAATGGTGTTTTGTGGGTTGGATGGGAATCTTATGCAATGGAATGAGAAACAATGTTTGCAATTGAATGGGATGTTGTGTAATCGAATTAATTGTATGCTATGAAGTGGAAGGTTAATTAATAGAGAAGAATTTAAATTAATGGAATGGAATGTTATGTAACAGAACGGCAATAATGTGTTGGAATGGAATCGAATGTTATAGAATGGAAAGATTTGAAATGCAATGGAAAGTAGTGGAAAGTAATAGTATGTTGGGGAAAGGAATGGAATTGAATGCTGTCGAAGGCAAAGGAATGTTGT
>JAVSCE010010160.1:0-121864 GCA_032199065.1 Smutsia gigantea
GAGCAGCCTCTACTGGCGGCCCATGGGCATCACTGGGGAAGGAAGGAATTGGGAGCTTGTGAGGGTGGGGACAGAAGGCAGCTTAGGTCTGGCAAGAGCTTTCATATAATTCAGACTGAACAGAAATGAAGGACCCACCCTTACTTCTTGGTAGGTGGAAATCTCAGTCTTTCTATTATTCCAGAAAAAAGAGGTAGTTTGTTTGGTACAAAGACACCCAACAGGGCAGCTAGAGGGGTTGTGTGGAGGTGAGTGTCGCAATGTGCAAGCACGTTGAGTAAGGGTAGGTCCCTAGCCACCAGAGCATCGCACCATGGTCTGCAGCTTTAGAAAGAGGTCAAAGTACCTGTATTTTTAATAATTTCTTGACATGGTAAAAGAACTTTACATTACGATCCAAGGGAGGTAGGGTGAGGTGGAGCCGCAGGGGAACAATCCAACAAACAAAAGGGGAAACTGAGAAACACATGGTGGGAGGAGGGAGGGGTTTTAGCTGGAAGGGATCTGGAGGGTGGGTAGGGGCACTGCCCAACTAAAATGCAATTGGTTTGTTACTGAGTACTTTCACGGGAAGACAGCATCCTGACTCCCCCTCTACAGCACACTGGGATAAAAATGACGCGTCAGGTGGAAGTATGATTGGGGGTTGGAAGACAGAGACAGGAGAAGAATAAAAGTCAGAAACAGACACTGAGAGTCACCAGCAGGCTGAGTGCAGATATGCACTCTCCAGTATTGGTAGAACAAAACAGTGGGGGTTGATGAGGATTAACGCAAAAGCTGTAACAAGTGATATCTCTGGAATATTCAAGAGATAGGAGGCAACTCTTCTATGGTTTTGACTTGCCCAGCAGATTGCCACATACACAATGTGTACATGCATGTGTGTGCATGCACACACACACACACACACACACACGACTGCTTTCCCACACACACACACACACACACACACACACACGACTGCTTTCCCTAGAAGCACAATACTATAAATAAGAAATATTTTTTCCAAAGGGAAAGCCCAGCAGAAGCAGCAGCATCTGGCCCTCACAGACAACACCCCAATTTCCAAATGGCCTAGGAAGAGGCAACCAGGAGTCAGAGCACCAGCCTTTGTAATAACACCAAAAGGACCCGAGTCACAAAGCAAGGGGCCTTCCTCAATCCCTCTGCTTCTCGTCTCTTGGTTCTCCAACTCTCCAGCCTCTGGGCACCAAGAGGCTACAACATTAGGAGACAGGGGGCCCTGGGGGATGAGGATTAAGACAACTATCACCTTCTGAACAGTGTGTGTGACAGGGTTTGATGAGAGAAGTTCAGACTAGGAAGGCGTGTGTGTGCATGTCCATATGTGTGTGCATTACATACATAGGTGTATGTGAAAATCATAGTTATAAAAACACCTGAAGGAGCTAGGGCCTTGGCTGAAGGTCTGAGGTGTTTGTCATGATCAGTTCAAGGTGAGATACATGTAGATTGGAAACCCTAAGTTATCACTAAGGCAACTGTGCCAGGGAGGATCCAATGTCCCACAGTGGCAAGAGACACTAACTTTACATCAGGAAGAGAGGAGCTGCTCCCTCTGATCCCAATTCCTAGGAAACACCTAGCACTTTCCTTCCAGTTCCCTCAGCTTCTAACCAACTGACCATCAAAAGAAGAAAACACAAAGCCCAAGACACAGGAGTGGGGAGGTGGGGGAGGGTAAGAAACACAAGTATTCTTGTGCCAAGATCCTGTGCACACAAACCTGGCGTTCTGCAGAAATTAGGACAGGCTGGGTGTGGGCTATTAGGGAAGGGAATAGAAGAGTTCCTGAGGCCTGAAAACAGAGGTAAACACGTCACAGAACTACATGAGAGTTTCATTAGACGCTAACTAAAAACAGAGAGAGGTGTGATTACTATTTCCAGCCAGTTTCCCCATCACGATAGTCATGTAACAAACCAAGGCAATGTCGGTCTTGGGCCAGACTCACAGAGTCCCCTGGCCCCGGCCCCAGCCTCAGTACAGTGTCTCTGCATTGCTGCTCCGAGGCCGTTTGATCTTCTCAATATTTTTCAGGATCATGTCATGTAGAGTGACCTGGGAGAAGAGGGAATAAATAGGGAATCACACATCTGTTCTACCCCTACCTTCCAAAGAAAACAAGACCCTCCCCACCCCGCAAATCCCCAAGCAATTATCTGCATAATCCCAATCTCACTCACTTGACCTAATATCAGGGTAGCTGCCCTCTTACACACCAAAACTGGGTACAGCTGGGTATTTCAAAGGCCCTGAGTGTCTAATAACCACTAACATTAATGGAGCACTTAACATACCAAGAATTACACTGGTTCTTGCACTGTCTCATTCATTTTAAAATGTGTAATAGATACTCTGCTATAAGTTCCCTTTTAGAGATAAGTAAACTGAAGTTTGAAGTTAAACTTGCCCAAGGGCACACATTACAGTAGAGCTGGTTCTAAACTTAAGTCTAGCTGTCTCTAACACCAACATCTTTCATTCCTACACTATTTTGCACTCCTCCCCATCTAGGAAGAAATAGGGAAATACCCTCAATGATTTAATACTTCTTAACACTTTGGTTGATGAGCACAATTGTTCTACTCATTTTACCTCTGTCCCCCATCTTGACCAACCCCCAGAGAGTGTGGAAGAAAATTATCACCAGAACTAAGAGAAGCCAGGGCACCTGTAGGCAGGGACTAAGGTTGCTTACATATTGATTCCTTAGCTCTGATATGATGAGCCGAAGGCTGATATATTCTTTCTCATCAATCTCTGTCACGGTGCGGCGATAGTCCTCCTGAAAGGAGAGGCAGAGAAGAGGCTAGATCCCAAGGCCTGACTGTCCACAGACAGCTCTTCCCCAATAATACTCACTCATCCCGAGCCTACCACTTCCACCCTCAGGCCACAAAACCGTTACTTACCACATGGGGATATTTAGCTATTTTAGAAACCAATTTGGCTCTCGTAATATAATATCTAGAAGGAGAGAGAAGAGGAGGAAGCTGCAGGAGACCCTGGACAGTGTTAACTACCTCAAAAGCCCCCAATTCCTGGGCCAAACCCAAGAAGCCCTACCTAGAAATCTGGTCCAGATAAGATGCAGCTTCACTCTCAACAGTTCTTAGTTCTGCAACTGTCTCCTCCTGAAAACAAGTGAGACAAAAGTCACTCCGTCATCCAAGAGCAGACGAAAGAGAAAGGGAAAACAGACAAAGCAGGGGAGATGAGAACTTCTCCCAAACTTTCCTCTCCAGTGTGTACAACAGACATGTTACCTGAATGGACACCCCGAAGTTGTTTCCATCTTCTATCCTGGGAATCAGGAGCTGCACCCACATTTTGACCTGGAGGGTAGAGGACCAAAAAATATATATATGAGGACCCTGGCCTTGTCTGCTAAAGCCACAAAGTATACAATTCATGCTGCTGGGGCCAGATGCCAGAAGCACAGGTGCCAAGATACTGAGTCTGCCAATTGTTACATCACCTCTATGCCTCCAATCCCACGGCCATCATTTTTCATACTTCAAGCCAGGCTATTTGGGGTTAGCCCATAGGTCACTAGCCCCTGCCTCACCGTGTTGCATTTCTCAATCAGCAGCCGGATCTCAGGTTTCACTTTCTCAATAATGTCGACCAGCTGCTGGTTGCTTTTTAGCATTCCATTGGGCATCACAAACACCTTGGTTCCTGGCAGGGATAAGAACATCAAAAGGCTGGAGTGGGGTAACAGGACAGAGCACCCCCCACCTTTCTCTCTTCTCCCCAAGGCCCACGAGATGCTATGACATCTGCCTTTTATCTCTCACAACCCTAACAAACCATGACACCACCAAGAGAATCAAAAAGAGAGACTGTATAGATTAACTAACTAATGAGGGTCTGAAGAACAAGGAAATTAAAACATGCTCTAAAGACTTAATGGATCACTGTTATTGACAAGGAAAAAGTATCATACTGAGACTGAGACTTTGGTGAAAAAACTGATGTGCAGCCACCTCCAGCCTCTCTCCTTTGGCAGTCCACACTAACTGAAACCCTCCCAGTTTGTTGGAAAACCACTGTCTAGGGGACTAAATAATGACCATGTTCAGCAGACTTGGGAATGCTAACTCTGGGAAATAAAATCAGATCCTGCTTCCTGTCCAGGAGAACATGAGATCCATCCTACTTCTTAGGGATGCAAGCCAGAGGGTGGGTGAGATGGGTGGTTCTTACCCTGGAAGGCCTCTTCACAATCATCCAACCTTCGTTTCTTATAAGTGGGCTAAGGATACAAAGTGACAGGAATTAGCCTGCTCTCCACACCCATATCCCCATCACAAGATACCCTTAAAGCAAGTTGAATCCCTTCCCTGACCCCATGCATGGGTTGCCTTACTAATTTATGCACAATTTACCAAGCACATACAAGGCATCAAGTTTCACAGAGCGACTTATACTCCAGCTGGAAAGAGCAACCTTTCAAGAAATGTTAACACATTAAGTCATTAGGGGATGGGGTGAATACTATAAACAGTAGGTAAAATGAACCACTCAACACAGGATGAGGATAATTAAGGGAATGTGTACAAATCTTCTCGTTCCACAAAATAACACAATATTCAATCAACAAATATGTATTTAGAACCTGCTATGTACTAGGAACAGTGTTAGGTGGAGACACAAAGATGATTAAGACAGTTTCTGCTTTCCAGAAATCCAAGTTCTATCAATGAGACAGTAATGCCGATAAAGCACAGTGTTAAAAAAGAATGTGGACACATAACTGATAAGGACTAGGTGCCAGAGATGCACAGCAAAGACAGGGACTGCAGTTATATAGCAAGAACTAATCATCCCATAACAAGACTCAAGACATTGAAACACATAAGAAAAGTCTTGCTTAGAGCCACAAGGACAGACCAGATAAACCCAAGGGAACCTGCACCTATTAGTCCTATTTGAAACTTACTCTAACACAGAGTAGCATGACCAATATTCACTTCATACTACAAAGGAAAATCAGGGTCTAAAGGGGACACATTGGAGTCATCATGTCTGTAAGAGTCCTTCTTCCCAGATTCCAATCCCACTGTCTCCTCTGCACATGGTCAAACTGAGCAGGGAACAGAGGGCAGAAAACCTATTGCTTCAGAACACAAAGATAAGTATAGGATACTTACACCATCCAGTCCATCGTGGCTGTTGGTGAGAAGAATGGGGTCAGGGACTGGGAGATTCATGTCTGAGTGGATCTGAGTTAAGTCATGGATGTTTAGGATTGGTTCCTGAAAGAGAGACATCCACCCCCAAAAACATCATTAGTCTTTTCAGGATGAACAAGGAAGTATTTCATTTGAAGGGCAAGAAATACGAATGCTTCACAGTGCAAAACAAAACAGAATCAACATATGATTTGTCCCATTTGACAGAAAGACCAGGGCCAAAAAAAAAACTGGGGAATTTGAGGAAAATAAAAGGGTCTCTCACCTTCAAAAAACTATCAAGTTCTAACAACTTCTTTGGGAAAAAACTTGCCACCAAGTCTTCTGCCTAAAGAGGAGGGAAAATACAGCTATATGAATAACTGTGGGAAGGTCTCTCTCTACGGATATTTCTTCTCTGGGGGACTCCCAAGTATTAGCCAACACTCACTTTTCTATTTATTTCACTCACCTCACTTGTGATCCGCTCCCTGAAAGAATCAACCTAAAATTAACAAAGAGAGCAACTCAGTAAGAGCAAGTCAGTAACTGATAACAGAGGTAACGGCAGGATAGGAAAACCCAAACCCATCTATCTTTCCCTCACCTTGCAATTGTAATGAGAAGCTGAGAGGCCCCCAGACTGCAAATACTTAATTTTTTTGAGGATCCATTTCTCCATCTCCGGAGAGGCAAGTGGGGCTTGAGGGCAGCACCCACCTGTCTTCTCTCCCTCCCTCCCAGTGTCTGAAGCTGTCTTAATTTGAGAGCAGACAAAAGAGAGGTAGATAGGGGAGGTGTGAGCTCATAAACGTGCCAACTCCCACCCAGACCTGGCCTATGATATGAGGCAGGCCTGACTCCAAGGGCAGGGGTAGTGGCAGAGGCAGTGTCCGGAGGCGGGGACGGTGCTGGGCTGGGGGGCTTCCAGCTGTCATTGCTCTAAACCACTGAGTCCAACACGTGTCCGCGGATATCTTCCCGGAGCTCTCCACTACCAGAAGGGGTACAGAAGGCTACTCTATATTATCCTCTCCCTCGATGCCGTCTCCGGGAGTGGGGGGCTGGGCTGGGTCAAACGGAGGCTCAGAGCTGGTGTCCCCAGGGAGACAAAGAGGCCATGGGGAGTGGAGAGCCGGTCAGACCGCTCGGGGATCATCGCGAGGGATAAAGAGGCCCGGACCAGTGCCGCTACCTTGAGCTTCACTTCCTGATCCACCTTCAGCAACGAGGCCATTGCCGGGCCGGGCCGTGTCCGCTCCGCTGCAGACCGGAGGCGCTGTGGGCTCCGGGGAAGGGGTCAGAGAGACGGGAGGAATCTCGGCTGCTCTCGGGACGCGGCCGCCCTTGCTGGCTCACTCACTGCTCGCTCGCTCACTCCTCTGCCTGTCGTGCACCCGCCTGCCTGCCGCCTGCTGCCTGCTCGATCTCTTCGCTAGCCCTCCCGGCTTTCGCCCCTCACGCCGGAAGTTACGTCACAGCCAATCGCCGGGTCTCCGGCTAGGATCGCGCACGTGCCTTGCGCAGCCGCTCTGAGGTTCGTCTCTGGTGGCTCCGGGATGGTGTCTTGTCTGCCGGATTCCTATGCCCGGTGAGAGGGAGGGCGACGATGGGTGGTTTACTGAGAACTGAGACTCGGGAACTGTTTGATACTCTCTTAACCCGGCGCTCGCTGTCATCGAAGGCACCGTCTGAGCCGCTGCTGCCTCGAGGACAGGACTGACGACCTCGTCGCGCCCCAGTGACGTAGGCCCGAGGAAGCTGGTGGTCCCGGCAGTAGGTTCGGGGTCTCGTCTGCGACTCCTGCTGCCTCCTCCCGTTGGCCGAAGCTCTAGTATTAGGCTAGAGCCAAACAGAAGACAAGTTCGTTGTACCAGACTTCCCCAACCTTCCTCCTCCACTTATTCTCGTACACTTCCAGACCTTGGAGATCAACTGCCTGATGGGCAAATTGACACCCCGAGTAGTGCTTGTCCAAGGCTTCAGTGTTTCCAGTACGTGGACCAGACCCCGGATCTCCGGACTTATAGGATATGCTAGGATACATTTTTATAATGGAAGGCAGAGACCGTATTTTCACCCTCCCATTCATTTGGTCTGTCTCTTAACATTGTGGTTATTTCGCTTAATAAAATGGGCGGAGACACTGCTAGAAATATGTGAGTTACTGATGTATGTTAAAATCTAGTAGCCACATTAAAAAGTAAAACAGGTGAAATTCATTTTAATTATATGTTTAACCCAATTTATCCAAATATTATCATTGCAACATGTAAGCATTATAAAGATATTGAGATCTTATACATTCTTTTCTCAACGACGTCTTTGAAATCCAGTATGAATTTTACACTTAAGAAGTGCCACATTTGCAGTACTCAGTAGCCACATGTGGCTAGTGGCTCCCACATGAGCAGCACAACTCTAGGAAATCAAAGGTAAACAAGACTCAAAGTTCTCTGATCTCATGGGGTTTAATACTGGGGAAGGACACCAGAAAATAAACTGATAGCATAATTGCAAAATTTGATAAACATTAGGAAACAAATGACTGATGTAGAGAATACCAAGGACCTATTTTAGATTGAATGGCCAAGGAAGACCTCTCAGATAAAGTGACAAGCAGGGATCTGAAGGATGTAAAGGGGTTAGCTTGGGAAGAGTAAGGGGGAAAGCCTTAAAGGTATGGGGCAGCACAGGCATGTGCCCTGGAGAAGGAAAGAGGTTGTCCTGTTGAAGAAATTGAAAGACTAGTTAGGGAGCTGGGGGCGGGGGTGGGAGTAGGGTGAGTAGGGTTAGCAAATAATTTGGTTAAGTGCAAAGGCAGATCATTGGATTTACATTTTGGGGTCGCTCTTGGCAGCTGAGCATTTATTCTGGGCGGACCTCTGCTAACTGCAAGAGAGATGGTAGCAACATGAAGTTAAATGAGGTATGACTGACTATGGGCTTTGGAATTAGATCTGGCTTTAAATTCTACCTCAGCTCCTTACTGTGATATCTTGGGATAATTTCTGAACTGCTGCGTCTCAATTCCCTCATCTGTAAAGAGGAATTTAAATAATTATTAATAAATAATATGTTATTGTGTAGGGTTTTGTCAATGTTGGAAATCATATGTACTTAAAAGAACTAGCACAGTGCCTGGATACAAGGCAGGCACTAGGTAAAGAGCAGCATTTGTCAAATAAGCTACCTGTTAGTGCTTAGCATGAAGAGATTACTTCTTAAACTATATAATTATTATCTCTGCTTTTAAACTCAGAGTCCTTTTCCATCTGTTCAAGGCTGTATACAACATAGCTCATATACCCATCTTACTACCAGTTTTCCCCCTTTCTGCTTTCTGTTACTACTTGTCCTTAGTAACTTTTGAACTCTGATCTGGAACTTAACTTCAGGAATGCTTTCCCAAATTAGCTTTTTTCTATTTTAAGGATGCCATTATCTTGCATTTCTTTCAGAATTAATAACTTCAACTTGAAGACTTAATATGTTTGTGCTTGTTGAACTATGGATTTGTTCTCAAATAATTGTGTTTTGTCTTCTTCAAGTAGATTGTAAGAAAACAGATACTCATTTATTTCCCTTCCTCCTCCCCATCCAAATGTTTTATATAATATTCCACTCATTTGTTTATTTATTCAGTGAACAATTGCTGAGAGTACCACTATGTTTAACAACCTTTTCATTTCTGGGTCAATCAAATGTGATCGCTGATGACTGGTCTCACACAAATCCCAAATGGATCCACAACACTGCCTGAGAAACTATTTCATGCTCCTGATGAGTTTTCTCTCCCACACTACAAATGACTGTCAACTTTCTCTTCTCCTTAAACCTTCTATATTCTTCACATACCACCTCCCATTTATGGTCTTTGTTCATTTTTCATTGAGATAACAAGCAAATGAGAGCTTTTCTCATCATCAAATCTGTAATTCTTTCTGCCTTTTCTCTTTAACTGAAGGAACAACCCTGTTCCCATCAAAAACCAACTTTCTTTTGTGCATGGCATCCCATCTCCTTTCACTTTCTCAAGGTCTGTGCTCCAGTGATATCCATTATTTTTCCTAAATTTATCCCTCTCTACTGGATCATTCCAAACTTGACAAATATCTCTCATCTTTAGAAAAACCCTCCCTTGAACCCAGGTTCCTATCACTCCATTTCTGTGCTCTTTTTCATGGTAAGACTTCTTGAATGATAATATTGTCTCTTACTCTACTTCCTAATCTCCCATTTACTCCAGTCTACTCCAAACAGACTTTCCCACCCTATATTCTGAGATAGATCTTGTTAGGTTACCAGTGACTTCCAGCACTAGGGATCATTTCATCTTGAACTTCTCAGTGGTACACAACACATTAACTACTCCCCCCGCTTTTTTTAAAATTAAGGTATCATTGATATACAATCTTATGAAGTTTTCACAAGAGCAACGTTGTGGTTTCAACATTCACCCATACTACCATGTCCCTCTCCCATTGCAATCACTGTCCATCAGTGTAGTAAGATGCTATAGAGTCATTACTTATCTTCTCCGTGTTATTCTCTACCTATACTGTGAGTGCTAATTATAATGTCCCTTAATCCCCTTCTCCCTCCCTCCTCACCCATCCTCCCCAACCCCTTCCCTTTAGTAACCACTAATCCCTTATTGGAGTCTGTAAGTCTGCTGCTGTTTTGTTCCTTCAGTTTTGCTTTGATGTTATACTCCACAAATGAGTGAATTCACTTGGTACTTATCTTTCTCCACCTGGCTTATTTCACTGAGCATAATACCCGTTAGCTCCATCCATGTTGTTGCAAATGGTAGGACTTGTTTTCTTCTATGGATGAATAATATTCCATTGTGTATATGTACCACATCTTCTTTATCCAATCATTTATTGATGGACACTTAGGTTGCTTCCATATCTTCGCTATTGTAAATAGTGCTGTGATAAACATAGGCGTGCGTAAGTCTTTTTGAATCAGGGCTCTTGTTTTCTTTGGGTGAATTCCTAAGAGTGGAATTACTGGGTTAAACAGTATTTCTATTTTTAGTTTTTTGAGGAAGCTCCATATTGCTTTCCACAATGGTTTACTAATTTATATTCTCACCAGCGGTGTAGGAGTGTTCCCCTTTCTCCACATCCTCACCAGCATTTGTTGTTTCTCATCTTTTGGATGTTGGCCATCCTAACTGGTGTGAGGTGATATTTCATTGTGGCTTTAATTTGCATTTCTCTGATGATTAGCAATGTGGAGCATCTTTTCTTGTTCCTGTTGACCATCTGAATTTCTTCTTTAGAGAAGTGTCTGTTCAGATACTCCGCCCATTTTTTAATAGGGTTATTTGTTTTTTGGGTGTTGAGGTGTGTGAGTTCTTTATATATTTTGGAATGTTAACCCCTTATCAGTAAGTCATTTACGAATATATTCTCGCGTGCCTTTTTGTTCTGCTGATGGTATCCTTTGCTGTACAGAAGCTTTTTAGTTTGTTGAACTACCCCCCCACCTTAAAAACACATATGGCAACCTGTTCTTCCAATGTTCCTTTAAACTCAGTGATGACTTCATTTCCTTTGCTGGCTCTTCCTCCATTGCTCCACTTAATGGTGTCATGCTCCACGGCTCATTCTTATGTCTTTTATTCTTCTCTGCTTACACTTTCTTCCTAAGAACATGCTTACCCATGTTCATAGTTTTAAATATTATCTGTATGCTGACAGCCCAAAATTAATATCTCCAGTTCTGACATCTTCACTGAGCTCCAGTTGTCTATTTGACATTTCTACTTGGAGAGCAGCTAACTGGCATCTCTGACTTAACGTGGCCAAATTAGAAACCTTGATTCTCCCACATACCTGTTATTTTCCTGCTCTTCATCATCTCAGTACCCAACACAACTGTCCACCTAGTTGTTCAGACTAAACACCTAACCATCAACCTTGATTCCTCTCATTCCCTCATCTCCCCACATCAAAGCAATCAGCAGGTCCTGCCAGCTTTACTGGTATAATGAATCCTATATGAGTATGCTTTTCTCCCTCTCCTCATCTGTTATCCTAGTCCAAACCTCTGTCATCTTTGCTAGGACACTTACACTAGACTCCTACCTGGTCTCTTCATTTTCATTCTTGCCACCAACCCCCACTACCACATTCTATTCTCAGCACCTAAAATTATCTTTTAAGATGTCATCCATGGCCATGGCAGTAACTACTAAAGTTGAATAAGTTTTATGTATGTGTATAACCCAGAAATCCCAACTTTGGGGAAGTACAAGTATACTCACCAAAAGACATGAATGAGAATGTACACAGCAACACTACTCACAATAGCCCCAACTATAAACTACCCAAATACTACTTTCAGTAGTCAAGATGCCTTGAATACTCTCAATAGTAGGATAGAGAACTAAATTTTAATATAGTCTCATGATGGAATACCTCACAGTATTGAGAATGGATGAACTAAAACTACACACAAGACAGATAAATCTCGCAAACAATAATGAGTAAAAGAAATCAGAAAGAAGTGCATACTGTATACTTCCAGTTACATAAAGCTCAAAAGCAGTCAAAACTAATCTGTGGTGTTAAGAGTTGAGGATATGGTTTACCCTTGGGGTTAGTAGCAACTGGAAGGGCATATGGGGTAGGAGAGTTGAGTGCTGGTTACATGGGTGTGTTCATTTATGAAAATTCACTGAGCTGTGAACTTACGACCATGTCCTTTTCTCTATGTATACTTCAGTATGCTTCTCATCCTCAGTGGTTTCCCAGCTAACAGAGGCCCTCCTGAATCCCCCAGATAAAGTAACCCCACCCATCGTTGCCCCGACTTATTCTCTATAACATCATCCTCTTTTATTTTCCCCATAATACCTACTATATTGGTCTGCTGCTGTAACATAGTACCACAAACTAGGTGGCTTAGAATGAGAGCAATGTGTTGTCTCACAATTCTGGAGGCTAGAAGTCTGAAATCAAAGAGTTGGCAGGATCATGCTCTGTCTGAAAGTGTTAGGGAAAACCTGTTCCAGGCCCCTCTCTAGCTCCTGGTAGCTTCAGATATTGCTTGGCTTGGAGACAATCATCTTCTCCTTGCATCTCTTCATATGTCTTCCCTCTGTTCATGTTCATCTTTGTGTCCAAATTGCTCCTTTTTATAAGGACACCTGTCATATTGGATTAGGGCTCACCCTAATGACCTCCTTAACTTGATCATCTGCAAAGACCCTATTTCCAAATTCAGGTCATACTCACAGATACTGAGGGTTAAACATCAACATCTTTTAGGGGGACACAATTCAACCCATAACACCTATCATTGTCTGAAATCATCTTATTCATTTTCTTACATGTTTATTGTTAAATTCTCTCCTCTAGAATATAAACTAGTTCACCAGTGTATCCTCTCAGACCTAGGAGAGTCACTGGCACCTAGTAGGTTCTCAGTAAAAATTTTTTGAATTGATGACTTAGGGCATATTGTTGATTATTCACGATCTCTCAAGCACTGTACATCCAGACTGTCATGTTCTGCAAGTAGTAGGGCACACAGAGAGTTTACTATGTGCCAGGCATTGCTCTCTGTGCTTCATATTATTAGCTCACTTAGTCATCACACTACCCTATGTGACATACACTATTATTCTTGTTTTATAAATAAGGAAACATGGCACAGAGAAGTTGACTAACTTGCTCAAGGTGAGGGTTGATGAATGACAAAGATAGGTTTTGAACCCAGGCAGTCTAAACTTCCAAACCCTCAGTTGTAATCTCCATATGCCCTGCCTCTTTAGAAGCCCATTACAAGTGTGTGCCTTTCTGATACGTCTTAGTGGCAGCCAACCAGGAAGAGATGTAGGACTATGAACTGGCCAAACCAGGCCTAGAGGAGAATTCTTCGGGGGTGATTCCATTCATTTCATCTGGTGTGGAGGGTGTCTCATCCTGAAAGTCAAGAGAAAGAAGGGTTGTAAAGACTATCTCTAATTAGCAATACCAGAGAAATCTAAAATCAATGTATTATATTACATCTGATGCCAATTATATATATATAGGAGGATCACGTATATTTAAAGTAATAGAGAAGTCACTTCTGGAAGTGGAAAAAATTTTCTAAGTAATATGACTCACCAAGAAAAAAACGTAGATCTGACTTCATAAAAATTTAAAACTTTTTGCAAACCTGGAGATTGCCTTCATAGACCATTCATGCAAACTGATGAAAAACACTGAGAAAAATATTAAGAACCTAATAGATAAGTGAGCAAAGGACACAAACAGAAAATTCTCAAAAGAGGAACTACAACAAGCCAACATATAATGACCAATGAAAGGCTGGCTGTAAGCCAAGTAACCAATAATGCCAATTAAAGTGACAGGGAAGTGCCATGTTTTGCCTTGGCTCCTCAAATATATGATACCTAATAGTTGCCAAGGCACCGTGAAACAGGCTTTCTCATATGTTACTGGAGGCAGAATATAATTATGCACATCCATTTTGGAAAACAATTACTAATGTTAGTCAAAAGATATGAAATAGTCATACTCTTTTTAATTCAGTAATCTCAATTGTGAGGCTCCATGATAAAGAAGCAGTCAGCTCTTCATCGCTGCATTATTATAATCACCAAAACTGGAAGCAATGGAAATTTCCAGCAACAAAGAAATACATTAAGATAGCACACTTGATATAATGTAATGCAGCCATGAGAATGACAATTTACAAAAACTATAGCAACATGGAAAAATACTATGTATCGTTAAATTTTAAAATCAGGATACAAAAACTACATATAGATTACATATATGAATACAGCTATATTAAACTACACAGGAAAAACACATTTTAATAGAAAACAAAAATTACAGTGTGGTGAAACTATGGGTTTATGATACTATTCCCCTAAGTTCCTGTATTGTTATCTTTTTGTAAATAATTTTGTTCTAAATGAATTACAGGTTTGTTATTTTTAAAAATCTAAGAATACAAATTTGTATGAAGAAAAAGTCTTCTCACTGCTTGCAGCATGCTATACTTCATATAAGATAACATATAATGTGTCATATCATATACATGTTATTTTTTGTACAATTGGAATCATACTATGTAACTATTTACAACTTTTCTTATTTCATTTGACAATCATCTCTTGCCTCAGTTCATGCAAAATCCTCCTAACTGGTCTCCCCTGCTTTCACCCTTGCTCTTCTTCAGACTATTCTCAAAGTAGCCAAATGAACCAAGTAAAAAGTTTACTTTATTCTTTTTAATGACTGCATAGTATTCTGTTGAAAGACTGATACCATAATTTATTTAAACAATGCCTTATTGCTGAAGGACATTTAGCAGTGGACATTTTCATACAAATGTATTTGACCACTTGCATATCTACTAGGAAAACTACTAGAAAGAGATTTTATGAGTCAAACAATACAAACATTTAAAATTTTGACAGACATTCCCAAATTGACCTCCAAAAAGATGATATTAATTTACACTCCCAACCAACTGTATTCTAGAGTTCCCCAAACACTCAACACTGGATGTTATCAACTGGTTCAGCCTTGACCAATCTCATAAATAAGAGGTGCTGCCTCACCAAAGTTTAATTTCCATTGACTTAATTACAAGTGAAATGAAACATCTATTTATTTCCTTACCAACCATTTGTTTTGCTGTGACCTGCTTTTTCATATTCTTTGCCCACTTCATTACTGGCCTGTTAGTATTTTATTTGATTGAATGGAGCTCTATATATTAAGGAAATTCATCTTCTATCTTACGAGCTCCAACTATTTTCCACACTTTTGTGAATTTTTTTCTACAGTGTCCTTGATAGGTCAGAAAATTTTAATTTCTAAAGAGTAGAATTCAGTATTTTCTTTTTTGGCTTCTGATTTTTATGTCATGTCTTAGACCTTTTCCATTCCAAGATTATAAAAAGTATCCACCCGTGCTTTCATCTAGTACCTTTAATCATTGTATTTTTGATGTTTAAATTTGTGACCAACTCGGAACTTCTTTCGGTGTAAACAGTGAGGTATAAAATTCAGTTCATCATTATCTACCTGGCTCTCTGACTCCTATTCATCACTTATTAAGTATTTCACTGATTTGAGATACTAGCTTTATCCCCTGTATTCTTGGTCCATTTTTGAACTCTGTTCTGTTCCACTGATCTGTCCATTCCTGAACCAAGACAAAAATGATTTTCATAACTTTATAATGTTTCAATTTCTGAAGTGTTCGACTTTCTCTAATTAATAATTGAAAACTTAAAATATAAAAGAAAACGCAAGTAAGTTTACTTCCTCAACTTCCCCTTCAAATCTGTCTACCACTCTATCAAAGGCGTTTGAGAGAAAGCTCAGCTCTCCCAAGGAAAAACTTTTAAAGCTGATACTGCAGGAAGAATTAAAGTGGCTCTGCTCAGAAGTGATAAATATGAGGAAAGGCCATTGAATTAGAGAACGGCGGAGGCTCATTCTCTCCCAACGCGGTGCTTTCGCTTACCCTCCCAAACTGCCCCTGCGCTCACGCCTGTCGCGTTGCCCAGCGCCGCCTCTAGGGGCCGCAGCTGGGCTGGTAAACCGGTGGACCAAGATCCACCTCCCGAGCCGCCGCGACCGTCGGGGCGTCACGTCCGGTCCTGGCGGAAGTCCTCCGCTGGCAGACCCGGAAGTAGCTGGACTGGGAGATGGCAGTTCTGGAGGTTCCCCCCCGGGACAGGCCCGAGGCCACCGTGCCCCCGCGGTAGACCGGACCAGGGTGGCGGGCACCAGGTCCTGAGGTGAAAAGCGTTGGGGGCTGAACTGAGGACTTTAGAAGGAAGCCTGAGAACCCTGACAGCCCCTCCCTGACTCTGGGCTGTAAACTCCCTTTGCCTGGGCTGCTCCGGAAGCAGGTCCGACTGGTATCCTATAGCTCCTAGAGGGAACGGCACGGACAAGGATTTTACCTGTTCACGACACCAGCAAGGCAGGTGGTACCACCAGACCGGAGCTTCAAGGGCTCCGGTTCTCCCTAACTGTCGCCTTCTGTCCACTGTCGCAGGGATGGAGGGATCTAAGACGTCCAGCAGCACCATGCAGGTGAGCTTCGTGTGCCAGCGCTGCAGCCAGCCCCTGAAACTGGACACGAGCTTCAAAATCCTGGACCGTGTCACCATCCAGGAGCTCACAGGTCAGCGAGACCTTTGGAAAGAGGGTGGTCAAGATTGTGGAACTAGGCGGCTTTGGAGGTGTAGGTCTTAACGTGGCTGTTTGCGTAGTGTGCCACAGACTTGCCGTGTGAACCTAGGAAAGTCACTTAATCTCTCTGGCTCCCTGTTTGCGCATCGGAAACATAAAGGAGTTCTGACACTGTGTGCTTCTGAGAGCTCTCTATAGCAAGGAAAGGTCCTTAGTTTTTGGTTCCTGCTGTTTCAGAGTAAAGCAATATGTTTGTTGAAGACTTAACCATACATCAACTGCATTACATACATTACTTCGTTTAGTCCCTGCAACAATCCCTATGGAATAATACAATGGAATAACACAATCATTATCATTTTACAGATGAGGAATTGAGGCTCAGAGAGGTTAAGTGACTTACCCAATGGCCAAGAGCTGGTAAGTGGAGAACAGAGTCTTAAAGTCCCAAGAAGAGTGATGAAAGAAAGAAAGAAAAGGCTGAATAGGCAGTTTAAGCTCATGGGTCTGGAGTAGGCCTGCTTGGATTTAACTAGCTGTCATTTAACCTGCTGTCATTTACTAGCTGAAAGGCTTTTTTCAAGTTGCTGCACTCTCTAAGCTCTGGTTTCTTGGTTTCTTTATCTGTAAAATGTAACGTCATCAAGGTAGTTTAAGAATCAAATATGACAAAGATCATAAATAGGAATATGCTGGGCAAATAGTATTCAATAAATATACCTGTTATTACTATATGATTTCCCTTTTTTGAGGGGAATTAACTCTTTAATATATTTTTAACCTTTTAGTATGGAAAATTGCAAGCATACAGCCAAGTGAATAGCATAATGATCCCTTATATCATTGTGATGTAAAAAGGGTTCATCTTCCCAGAAAGTTCCCTCGGTTCCTTCCCTGTTATTCTGGGGGAAAGGGAATGTTTGCTTTATTTATAGAAAACTTTAAGACATATAATGAACCTCTGTGTGGCCATCACCTGGCTTCAACAATTATCAAATGCATATTTAATCATGTATCATCTACAGCCCCATCCATTCCCCTCCCACCCTGAATTATTTTGAAGCAAATTCCAAAGATAAATACCATAAATATTTTCATAAGTATTTTTGAAAGATAAGGTATCTTTTTAAAAACATAATCACTGATACCATTATACTGGGAAAAAAATCAATTCCGTAATCTTACTTAAAGGGGGTAGGGGGAAGACAAGAGATTCTTCTTTGTGTAAATGGTACACACCAAAAAGAGGCAGAAGTGGGATGGTGATAAAGATATTTCTGTTTCTTTGCCCATACTTTCCGACACATGGCTGCTTTGATAAGACTCTCTGACTCAATATTTTCCTTGCCCTCAGCTCCATTACTTGCCACAGCCCAGGTAAAACCAGGAGAGACCCAGGAGGAGGGGACTAACTCAGGAGAGGTATGAAAATACTGGAATGCCAGCTGGGTTTCTGCAAGGTACTTGGTCTTCTAGAGCCACGAGACTTTTGGGATCTCTGGTTAACATGAAACATTCTACATGATCAGGCCACTGTGGATCACTGAAGGTACAGAAGTGCACCCGAAGTCACAGGGTTACTTAATGAGGCATCCATTAAAAAATGTGGGGAGAGGCTTTTCTTTATGTGAAGCAGAATTATAAGCCATTACAGGTGGGGCATGGGATTACCTATGTATCTAGGTCATCGCAAGGCATTCATGGTTTACGTCTATTGTCCTAGCTAATCGTGAATATCCACTTCTCTCCATTCTCAAAAGTATCTTGTTTGGGACAGCAGATTGTATGATTACCCTCCCCAGAAAGGATTGTTGGTGTTAAAAAACACGTCACTTTTAAGCTGTGAAAACATCAGTGATAATTTTCTTTGCCAAAGATAGGTGTCATAAGATTTTGATCACACGTAAAGTATATCAAAGTATTAAAAACATAAATTATTTATTTTGTTCTATACTGTGACAAGCTTCATTCTAGTCTGATCTGGCTTTTTCCTTGTGCCATGATTTAGGGCATTCTCTCCCCTACCCCTAACTACTAAGTATTGAGAAAATGCAAATTTAACTACACTGGAGAATGAAATTGTTAGGAAATGCTATTATCCACACAGAATCCAGTGGGATTTGGGGTGTGTCTGTACTGCAGTCCTTTCTTAATGCATGCATCCAAGGATTGGCTAGATAATACCCATTTCTTAAGTCTCTGTGGGTTATCAAGTCTTGTGGTTATCAATCAAGGGTAAAGCCCAATAGTTTTGAGGCTGCTTGGGAAATAGACTCTACCTCAAAGCTGCCAGAATTCTAATGCCTTTTTATGTCCTTCCCAGGAGCCATTTATTGAAGCTCGCCAGGATGGTGTGTCTCGCAGATTCGTCCCCCCAGCCAGGTGCCTACTACTCAGCTCCCTGTTCCTTGCCAAAGGATGGTAGAATTTTAATTGAACCCAGAATAGAGACCTAGAGCCAGGTGATGGAGATGAATCATTACCTAGCCTTTTGGCTCTTCCAGAAAAGATGTATTTATTTTCTTATACCTAACGCATCACTTTCCAGTACTGATTTTTTCCTCTAGCCATTCACATGGTGGGAAGGGACAATAGCTCTCATAACAAAGAATTGAGAAGAGTTAAGGGAGTGAGTGACTAATAAGAGATGGGCTCTTGAAAAGTTCTAAAATAGCAAATGTTGGGTGTTCAGGTTCTTAGTTTTTGATGCATGTGCAGGTTGCTGGTGAGGGGCGTAATAGCAGAACATGGGCTTTCCTGATTCTCCTTCCTTTTCTACTATAGACACACACACATATCAGGTTTTGATGCCCCCTCTCCCTCCTTAAGTCCATCCAGGCCAACCTTCGTGCTGAGTGCCCCTGTGGAAGACCAGCATGGCCTTCCCTTGGGAGAGAGGTACCCTTGGGAGGTCAGTCGGGCTAGGAGTGGGTATGCGCCTTGAGGCCCCCCAGCTGGTGCTTGAGAGTCTCTGCCACCATCACTGCAGTAGGTGGAGGAGGCCTCTCTGCTCCCTCATGTGGCCCTTGGGCGGGGGGCTGTCTACAGGATGATGTCTACAGAAAGTGCCAACAGCTTCACTCTGATCGGGGAGGCATCTGATGGCGGCACCATGGAGAACCTCAGCCGAAGACTGAAGGCAAGTCATCCTTAACATCAACACTGTTAAGCAGTGGGACTGGCTGGTAGAGGAGGTGGTTGGGCAGGTAGTATGGGGTGGGCCCTACCCTGACTCTCCCGTACTTGTAGGTCACGGGGGACCTTTTTGACATCATGTCAGGCCAGACAGATGTGGATCACCCATTGTGTGAGGAATGCACAGATACTCTTTTAGACCAGCTGGACACTCAGCTCAACGTCACTGAAAATGAGTGTCAGAACTACAAGTGAGTGCCTCCAGGGCTGGGGCCTGGAGCTGAGATCTGGATCGTAGACCTGTCACTGCTCTGAGACTGCTTGGCCTGTGCCCAAGAGCTGTGCTTCACTGAGGTAAACAGAATAACAGGTTCCCTCTGGTAAGTATACTCTGCCTGTGCCCTTGGCAGACGCTGTTTGGAGATCTTAGAACAAATGAATGAGGATGACAGTGAACAGCTACAGATGGAACTAAACGAGCTGGCATTAGAGGAAAAGAGGCTGATCCAGGAGCTGGAAGATGTGGAAAAGAACCGCAGGATTGTGGCTGAAAATCTTGAGAAGGTCCAGGCTGAGGCTGAGAGACTGGATCAGGAGGAAGCTCAGTGAGTGGTCGCCCTGTTCTTCTGTCTTCCACCCTCAAGGCTCCAGGAGAGGAAATGTCTTCCAACTGAATATGTCTGATAAGTTTGTAAGCTGCAGTCAGCTGTCATTCAGCAGTATGTCTGCTCTGGATCCTACATATTGTTTCCAAGGCCTGTTTCTAGAGGTTTATTGGGAGGTTTGTGTTAAAAAAATGATGTTGGTTAAATAAAGAGTGAAGAATGCCAGGGTCTAGTTGCAGCTCTGGCCTATAGGGGTGGGCTCATTTGGGTAAGTAAACCACTGAACTCAGCCTTCTCTGGAAAGCTGATCACATTGGTCTACATTTGTTCTTTCCCAACTCAAAGATTTCACTGGTGCTCTTGATCTGAGGGAATCTTCTGTCTAGTGGAGCAGATACAGTGTCTATACTAGTTAGGGAAGTGATGAACAGAGAAAAAAATTGATTTTTTCCCAGAGTAGTGAGCAAGTTCCATTGGAAATGGTGTATACCAAAGGGCAGTAAGTGTAGAGAAGTCAAATTATAGAAGTTCAGTTATGGCCAATTCATGGAAGAAGCTGCTCCTAACCTACTCACCTCACCTCTGGAAAAGATCAGAAGTACAGGAGGTGTTTGATCCTGCTTTGGGAGAATGCTGTTCTCCACCTTTTGCATATGAGAAGCAGGAATGTGAGACATTTCTGTCCCTCCCAGCAAAACGACCAGGGTATGTGTGTTCCTTTGAGTGGGATCTGTACCAAATCTAAGAGATGCTATAACTAGATGTAACCATAACCACTGGAATAAATCATGAAGAGGGTGGTGAGAGAAATTTTAGCTCCCAAACTGATAGCCTTCACTGGCTGCCTTGGCTGCTCACAGGTATCAGAGGGAATACAGTGAATTCAAGCGCCAACAGCTGGAACTGGATGATGAGCTGAAGAGTGTAGAAAACCAGATGCGTTATGCCCAGATGGAGCTGGACAAGCTAAAGAAAACCAACGTCTTTAATGCGACCTTCCACATCTGGTAATGAGGGCTGGAGGGTGAGGAACATCTAGGAAGAACCACCTATCTGGACCTTAGCTGCTAACAGCTGGGCTGCCCACCTCCCACAAAATACGATTGTTTGTCATTTTTACTCCACCTAGGTTTCATTCCTTGTGATGGGCTAGGCACAATCAGGGGGTTGGAGCTGTATGACTTCCACTCCTCCAGGGAAAGGGAGAGATCTGAGTCCTCCAGCCACATTAAAACTTGGTCATCTGCCTAGTACTGATTTCTTACTCCTAGGGTCATTCATGCGTTGATTTACTTGACATTTTATCCATTTAGCATGTTTGTTGAGCATCTACTATGTGGTAGACACTGTGCTAGGCACTAGGAAAGCAACAGAAAACAGTATACATACTACCTTCTAATTGCTTATAATCTCATAGAAGAGATGGGTAACTAATAGGCAGTAGTAGTGTAGTGTGATAATGATAAACCTAGGGTGTTAGAGAAACACATAAGGCACTGCCTAATTTGGGAAGGCTGCAGGGACGTTCTCCCCAGAGGAGGTTGATGTTTAAGCTGAGACATGAAGTAGAAGTCTGCAGGGGAGGGGAGATGTTCCTGGCAAAGAGAACATCATGTGCAAAGAAACAGAGGAAGGTGGGAGTGGTGAGTTCATAGAACTGAAAGGAGCTTATTGTGACTGGAGGTTGAGTGCAAAGGGCACAGGGACAGGATATGAAACTGGAGAGTTACCAGTTCCTAAGGGATCTTAGAGGCCTCATTAAGGGATTTGGATTTTACATAAATGGCAGTGGGACCCATTTTAGGTAGGGAACTGACGTAATTGCATTTGCATCTGTGAATGATAGCTTTACCTGCAATGTATGGAAATGACTCGTATTGTTGATAAGGAGATGTATCAGTAGGACTCTAACCAGGAAAAGATAGAAGAGTGGCATTGAGTTTGGAGAGAAGTGGGCGGATTATAGAGCGTAGGAGGTAGGCTCAGCAGATCTTGGTGGTTCTTGAGAGGGCCTTCAAGGATGATGCCCAGGTTTCTGCTCTGGCATCTGAGCAGCATGGGGTAACATGATCACTCGTGGTTTGGACACATACTCAGAGTGCCAAGTAGAGCCTGGATATTTGAAAGTGGAGATAAGGAGAGTGATTTATGCTAGGTTTTAGGTGATAACAGGAAGTCTTGGAACTTGATAAGTTTTAAGTTTTTCCTGTATTTTCCCTTGCCCTTCTGCCTTCCTCAACAGGCATAGTGGACAGTTTGGTACAATCAATAACTTCAGACTGGGTCGCCTGCCCAGCGTGCCTGTGGAATGGAATGAGATCAATGCAGCCTGGGGCCAGACGGTGTTGCTGCTCCATGCTCTGGCCAATAAGATGGGCCTGAAATTTCAGAGGTAAGAAATGAAGCCCTTAGGGTGCGGGGTGTCCTTGATATGGTCAATATCCCAGCCAGTACTCTTCTCCACTATGGCAGGAGCCCTTGCTCCCAACAGACTGGGAGTTTTCTGTCTGTGGAGACAGTCTACTTCTGGTTTTCCTTTTACCACAGGCCTCTCTCCATTGACTAAGCAGTCCTTGAGCTGCGTGACCATAGCAGTAGTCCCCGGTGCACGATCTCCAGAACCTTAGTGTTCCTGAAGCCATTTTCAGTTTTGGTTTTTAAAATCTAAACCAAAACATACATTCATCCAGGAAGGGCTTGCAGACAGTTGTACAGTAAATGTAGTTTGTTGGGTAAACAAAAGTCTTTTAAACATGAAGCCTATGCGGAGGAGAGAGAGGGTAGGAATAATAAAAGAAGTCCTTTGGTAGAATGAAGCCTGAAAATTACTGGGATAGAACATCTCAGTGATCACTTGAGGAGGAGTCCTGCATCCATCACTGTGTGCATCTCCATTTTAGGTACCGACTTGTTCCCTATGGAAACCATTCATATCTGGAGTCTCTGACAGACAAATCTAAGGTACTCTGGGAATCTCCATTTTCACTGGAATACAGAATTCTTATACCTCCTAATTAAATGGTTTATTTTTGATAATAGCATTATTCAGTTTCTTTCTTAGATATCTTATGAAAAGCCAGTGTCTTGTTCAGTGTCTTGTCTAGTTGAGAATCAGCATTTAAGGGCCTGTAGAAAAAGGTTGAGAAGGGATATGGGCAGCTCAGAGGAGAATGTGTGCCCTATGACAGGGGAGGAATCACTGAGGTAGATGTTTGCCACACTTCCACGGATGTGAGACAGCTCTAGGTGCATTGTTACTTGCCCAAGATTACTATTTCCAGTTGACAGAAGGTGACTTGAGAGAGCGATAGGATTGAGAACAATCTCTGGTAGCCTGTCTTGTTGGTACACCCATAGCCAGTTCTCTCTTCTTGGGCAGGAGCTGCCGTTATACTGTTCTGGGGGGTTGCGATTTTTCTGGGACAACAAGTTTGACCACGCAATGGTGGCTTTCCTGGACTGTGTGCAGCAGTTCAAAGAAGAGGTTGAAAAAGGCGAGACACGTTTTTGTCTTCCTTACAGGTCAGTATTCCCTAATGCTCGATGAGTAGGACCAAATTGAGCAGAATTGAAGGGATAGTAAGAATGAAGGCAAAATATAGCATAAATGGGGGGAAAGCAGAAAATGGTACAAAAATCACATGACACTGGTGGGCAAAGACTGATCCAAAACTGCAAGCATGACAGAATGTGACTACCTGGTCCCTGGAGAAAAAGAATGCTGTCCTAGATGGTTTGGGGGACTTTCTTGGCACAGAGCTCAAGCCTGCTGTCCAATTTCAAGAAGGTTTTCCCTTAAGTCCTTGGAAATATACAGGAATGCTTCCTTTGGTCAAATTTTGTGATGGATGGAGACCTATGCTCAAGAGAATAAGGCTGAGCTGCTTCTATCACCCCAAAAACAAAGTTCCTTTTTTTTGCCTCCCTTCTCTCCCCATGAGTTCAGAAATGCCTAGGAAAACAGTGAGGAGTACTGTAACCCCACTACCCTAGGTTCCAGGCTTCTCATCTGTTTGGGTGTGTGTTCTGTCCCTGCACTCTGCAGTGACAATGAGGCTCTTGTGACAGCCTCCTTGATTTTTGGCTTTCAAGCAAATCCAAAATACACGACCGTTCCTCACCAAGAGTCCTTTAATAGATAAAATGACGTGAATAGTCTCATGATCAAGTCCCTGCCCGTTTGCCTGAACTGACTTAACTCAGATCTCAGTTATTAATGAGCTCTGCTGTGTCCATCTGCAGGATGGATGTGGAGAAAGGCAAGATTGAAGACACAGGAGGCAGTGGCGGCTCCTATTCCATCAAAACCCAGTTCAACTCTGAGGAACAGTGGACAAAAGCTCTCAAGTTCATGCTGACGAATCTTAAGTGGGGTCTTGCTTGGGTATCCTCACAGTTTTACAACAAATGACTTAATTTTTTCCTTAGGGTGGATGTTTGCCTTAAAGGCTTTAAATTTTGTTTTGTTTGCAAAGAAATGTTTTAAACTAACTTCGGGTACTATTAAACAGCACATGTTTACAATACCAAAAAAGAAAAAAATCCACAAAAGACACTTTATTTTAAAATATCATACAACAGATAGTTTCCAGAGCCATAACATGCAATGTATGTCTACCAGCCTTTGTCATGGTTTTGACACTTAACCCCATGCCTTTCTCTCTCTCCCTTCAGAACAACTAATTTGTTTGCTTTTGTTTGTTTTTTTTTAACTGAGTTAAATTGAGATCAATGTGTTTTCACTGGATGTTATATCTCTCAACTTCATGCACTTACAATATGAAATGGAAACTTTTCTTTCCACTGAGATGACGAGGTGTGTGAGACGCCCAGTTGGATAACATGAGAAAATGACACAAGCTTTGGTCACCATGTGATATGTGATCAGGAGCTTGAAACTTAATACTTCTCCTCACTCAGTCCTAGTACTGAATGCCTACTCTGCTCTGTGTTAGCGATATGAAATGTTTGAGACATTATGGAGAAATTTAATTATTTGTAATAAAAGATTTACTGCAGTCTGATAACTGCCCAGAGGTGCACTGGTGGGTTTTTCTTTAACTAAAATAGAGTACTTTGTATTCCGGAAGAATTGAGTTCAAGTGCAGGTATGTGGAAATTCTACTGAAATATGTATAGTGTTAGTTTTAAAAAAGACTGTAGTGGAAATAAAGAACTATAGAGGAAGCCCTATTTGTATGGATTTCAATAACAACAGAGAAGTTAAACTAACTTCAAGGGGAAAAAGGCTGCCCCCTTGCTCAGTCAGGGTCACCCAGATGGTCTGGTTTTTGACCCTGTTTAATACTAATCTCCATGCCTGATGTTTTCTGTTAATGAAATGAACAATTAAAAGCCATAAATATCTTGTTGAACAGAAATGAACCAACTTCACTAATACTCTATCTCCTCTCCATTCTCTGACATTTTCCATCTTAATGTGACAAGAAGGACAGGCTTGTCCACTTTAACCCTTTCTCTGAAGCAGAAAAATAAGCATGAAATTGCAATACAAAACACAGTTCAAAAGATGCTTGGAACTTTTGTACCCTGGGTATAAAAGTAAACAAAGGGAGGAAGGAGTGCAGTGATGGAAGGCTGTTTATATTTGGCGGATTCTGGCTGCCTCATGTGGTGGAGGAAACAGCAGCCGTCAGAGCTCTGGCTGCCAGGTGGGGAGGGCCAGGCTGCTGTCGTCCCGGAGTGTTGGCGCCCACGCTGTGAGTCAGGATTGCATAAGAGAACTGAGCGATGCTCTCCAAGGAGATGCCAGTGATGGCCTGCAAATGCCCCACAACCTTCAGAAACAGAGCAGATTTCTTAGTACTAAATAATAACATGTTTTCATGCACAAACAGACACATTGCTTGGGCTGTTCTCTCTAGCCAAATGTGATTTTTTCGTTACTTCGAATTTACAGAGAAGGTGAATTCCAGATCCCAGTGTTTGCCAGTGGCCAAATTACATTAGGATACCTTTGCCCTGATATGTTAGCATGGAAAGTTTCTGCTAGACATTTCACTCTTCTGAAGATATATTTTATGAAAGATGAGAGGGGTAGTTAGACCTCGACATTTTCTCTATTTGGGAATATACACTTACTGGGCTTTAACATAATAGCAGATTATCATCATAAAGGGAAGAGAACAAGCTGAACTAACTTGGGCCTCCATTTCCAATTTCATAAGATGAAAACTGGAGAACACTTCAGTCCTACTCTAGTTTTTCCTCCCCCAAATCCTGCTCATTCATCCTAATCCTGGGTCTTGGCATTTTTCTTTTGTAGGTTGTCTTGTGTTTTCCTTTAACTGTTGGGAGAATGCTTTCTATTAAAGGAATCCTGACCATACTGGTCCTGCCCAGTGGTGCATACCTGGCTCCAACACTCATGGTTTTGGATGAAAGCACTTGCTGCAATGATTCCTACTGCCAACAGCATGAAGTCTTCCTTCACTGAAACAAACTTCTCTCTGAGTGATTAAAACCGTATTAATTTTGGAGCTAGACTGAAACTTGAATCTCCAAATCCTAGGGTCATGGAACTTCAACTATGAGTTACATTGATCATCTTGGAATTTTTAGATATGGGAGGAAATGGTCAAGTAATAGTTAATTGGTCCCCTCTCCCAACCTTCCCCAACTCAACTGAGATAAAAACATGAGCCTCCCATCTGAATGGTTTATAGGCCTTTTGTTCCATCTGTCTCCCAAACAAATGGAATTGTGAAGCTTTTTACCAGTCTGCTTTACAGTAATCAAACACTTTTGTCCAATTTGCAACCCTGTGACTGGCTTTTTTTCCTAAATGAGTATAAAAGCAGTCCAATAATCTCAAATTATAAGCAGCTATAAAGGAAGAGCTAGGAAAGAAAATATTTAAATATAAAAGTAAAAGTCTAGTGTTTTGCTGACTGGGCTCAGTCATGTGCATCCAAGCAACATACTGGTAATTAATTAGAACCAGGTAACCTGTGCAGGTTATGTGTGGACTGGATGCCTTGCTAGTCCCATTCCCTGAGTTCTTCTGGTATGTTCCTAACCCCCTGTTTCTGGAAGAAGCGTACCCTGGAGGAGTTGCCTTACCCTTGCAGCTGACTGGGTGTGGAGTTCTCAATTGAAGCCCTCAGCAGGCTCTCATATATGGGTTCATGCAGAAGATAGACTAGGTCGAGCAGGGTCAGGCAGGTTGCATGCAGCTGTGTGGCTGGGACCAAACAGCCATTGTATCCTAGATGGAGTATGAGCATGGTACAAGCATTACATAGGTCTTCTCTGATCACGATTACGGTTGTTATGTGATATAAAGCTGTTGAGCTACTAATGTGTTCCTGGTTGCTATGTTCTACTGTAAGAAACAGCTTTAGCAGGAGGTCAGTTTTCAAGGACAAAGGGAGAGACAGAGAAACCTCCATCTACAGTATATATATAATTAAAGTATATTTTTTTGTTCCCCTCTTATCTCATGCCTCTCTATAAAACCAACTCTGATCCCACAGTAAAAGAGTGCCTAAGTGAGTCCAAATAGGAGCCAGGTGCTGAGATCTGAGTTTCTTACCCTGACAAGAACCAGAGGGAACACTTACCTCAGTCATCCCAGGCTGCTGGCTCTTCCTCATTGGTGGGTTCTGCCCACCGCTGCCAAACCCTGGGCACATCCTTATTGCCTTCAATGGAAGACTCCAACCCACTTTCCCTGACACACTTAATAAAGTACCTAAAACTTCCAAGAGCATCTCCACGTATGCCAGAGGAGTAGGCAGATTGATTTGGAAGTTCAGAGACTTCAGAACATCAAGCTCTGACTCCAGCAGTTCTTCTTTAGTGTGTAGATACCCTAGAGCCTGGAGGAAATTCAGGACAGTAATGTTGCTGATTATCTGAGCAAAGAAAAAACGGAGAGGGAGAGAAGGGTGTCAGAATCAAGGTCTCACATCTTGGCATAGTATAGAAAGCCCTTCAAAATCCAGCCCATGCCTTCATCTCACCTGCCCCTTTGGTAATTCCCCCTTACACTCTACACTTGTCATGTAGAATTACTTGCAGATCTCAAACCCACCGGCCTCTGTATGTGCTGTTTCCTGTGTGTGGATCTCTCTTTGCACCCCCTCTTCTCTCCCTGTTTTTCTTAACTCCTCTCCCTCTTCCCTTAGGATCCCCCCATCTCCTACCCACTCCACCCCCCTTCAAGGAGTCATTTTCTGTAAATATACTTCCTTAACTCTCCACTGCTAGAGGTACATTCACTGCCCTCTGTATTTACACATCAGAGCACTTCCCACATTATTTGCCTGTCTTGTCCCATTGGATAATAAATTTCTTGAGAGCACAGACAGTATTTTTACTGTTGTAGCCATGGCATCTAGTGCAGCTTCTGGCCATTGAGGATAATTAATATACAATCAGTATTTGTTGGATTAATGATATTTTACTATACAAGCATTGCGTAGTAATGTGGAAACATTTTATCCTTTATAAATAATAGTTTGCCTTTAATACTGATATGTTGGCAGTTGAGCACCTTATATAAACTGTCCTTGAGTCCAAGGGGAGGAAAGGTGACCTGTATGAATGATGGCATCTGTCCAGCAGTTACACTTTGGGAACAGAACTTCAGGCTATTTAATAACTGCCTCTGTGTGACCTGTGTGTGGGGCGGGTGGAGGGGTGGAAGTATGCTTAGGAAGCCTAATTGCACTCTGGAATTTCCACATGAGTAGTATCACCTAGCCTAGGAGTACGTTTTCTCAGTCACCTTTGGCTGAGCTGGTTTCTTTCTAACATCAGGTGCCCATGAGTAACCCCTTACTTTGTAGTGGGAAGAAAGTTTGCTCGCCAGTTGAACACATGACACAAGACGCAGGATAAACTTGTTGAAAAGCCGCTCTTTCATAGCCCTCCAAGTCTGAGATGTCTTATCTCTCAGCTGGATTGTGGCTTGTCTGCAGATATTCTCTGCCTGCTTAACCATAAACCTATAAAGAAGGGAAGGGGAGAGTAAACAATCCACACTCACTCAAACTAGAGGGAGTTAGTACTTTAAATGCTACGTCTTATCTTCTCCAATATCAATTGCTGGCTAAGAAATTTACATTTCAAATAATAGAGGGTGTAAAAACCAGGTCTCATGGTAACAGGCAGCTTATACTTTAAAAGACTTGGGTACATTAGTCATTCTGAGAGGTACCATTCACAATGGCCTTATGCTCAGGGCTTTACCTTTCTAGGATTTCTACAGCCTGGTAACTCACGGATTTCTCCAGACACCATTGTTCAGAGAGGAGAAAAACAAACTCTGCCAAAACAGGAAAGAAGAGCCTAATTCACAAGGTGCAACCAAAACCACTCTGAACTCTTGATGTTGTTTAAAAGCCACGATGGGGCCAAGAGAAGAAGGTCAGGAGGTGAGAAAGATGAGACTGAAACAACCCAGGCTGAGCTTAGTTCCCTTTGCTGGCAATAGGCAGATCAGAGGCATGGAAAGGAGGCTGAGTGAGTGCCAAAAACATGGGCTTACCAAGCCCCCTTAGTGACCCTTGAGCTTTCCTGTGGGTCTCAGCTGATAAAAGGCTTGGCCAGCTACACACAAATATACCAGCTGATCTAGTTGACCTCTACACCATGCTGGGAACCCCCAGGTTCAAGGGAGATTCTCGGATGGATAAAAATCCTAACCCCTATATTCTATTTTCCGTGGAATGTTGACAGGAACAGATAGGTCCCTCCTGTAGCTCCGATATTCTTTATAACACTGTTTTTTTAATAACCACCCTCTGGAGAACTCCCATTGCTTTACAAACACATTCACCTTACAGCTGGATATCATCTCTCCACCACCAGTTTGTTGGGTAAATTTGTGGTGGCTGAGTCTCTCCCCAAGAGCAAGTTTGTTACTGTGGAGTTGCTTGTTTTTAAGAAACATCCCTTATATCAGGGAACATAACCTGATTTGGCAGTGGGGAGTGGGGGGGGGTGCGGTAGGGGATAGGGAGTCATTGAGAAGGTGGAAAGGGCAAGATACCTTGGCAAGATTTTAGGCCACCTGTTTCTCTTTGAAAGAACAGCCCCAGATAGAATTCCATTCATTTGCATTATTAGAGGATGGAAACAGGCAAATGTTAGTTCTTAACAAAGAAAGCTCTTGCAGAATTAGGGGCTTTTAGCACTGATCAGCAAAAAATTACACATAGTCAAATCAACATATGTCTTCAGAGAAAATGTGATTTTAGGGGAAAAAACTGTTAAAAAGGTCAAGCTATAGCACAAGATAGTTTAACAATCTATTCGACACTAGTTACACATAGACAAATGTACAAAACCTTATTGTTACAGAACTAAAGCTCTGCTAGCAGTGTCCAATGCAGGAGAATTAGGTTAGGGAATTAAGCAAAATACCCTAGAACACATAATTGTGTGTAATTAGCCAGTCCTTATATCTGCTGGAATTTAGGCTTTATTTCTTTGTTGTGTGTGTGTATATGTAGTTGTTTGGCTTTGTTTTGGTTTTGGTCTGAATTATCTGGGCAGTTGTTTCTATTTTCCATTTTATTCTGCCAAGAAAACTGAGCTTGGGTTAGGTGGAATGGATGAGGGTTACACCTCCATGCTGGCTCCACCTTCTGCACTTACATACTCAAATCTAGCATAACTAAAAGACCCTCCCCTTCTAGCCTCTTAAGCTAGGGCTCTACCTCTCTAGTTTCTATCACTGTTAAATTTCTTAAAAGCCTAGCTTAAACCTACTGCTTCCATTTCATCATTCACTCCCTAATGTTCTGCAGTTTGGCTTCTACTTTTCCCAACTTGCTGAAATGATTATTTCAAAAGCTAGTAAACATGTTCAGATTGTTAAATGTCAATAAATAAGTGGCTGTTTTGCAACCCTCATTCCTGTTGTTCATATCCCTGAAGCATTGGAAACTGCTGACCATCATTCTTCTTGAAACTCTCCTCCTGGCTTCCAAAGGTTTCTTGGTTCTCTGTTCCTGTCTTCCCAACCAACCTTTAATTTCCTTCATGACTCTTCTTCTTACTCCAATTCCCTGAACATAAAATGTCACCCAATGAACTGTCCTCGACCTGCTTCTCCTTCTCCCTCTAGGAGCTCATTCTCAGTCACAGTTTCAATAGTATTATTATGAAGGTAACTCCTAAACCTTTACCTCTAGTTCCGACCTCTCTTCTTTTTAAACAAAACTTTCCCCTAGATGTTCTCTAAGCACCTGAAACTCAGTAGATCCAAAACCAAAGTTGTCTTCCCCAAACAAAAGCCACGGTTCCTCTTATTTTATATTGTTTAATGTATGTGTGTTTCTCTTAATGGCACCACTATACTCCCAGTCTCCTAGGCTCAACCCTTTGGCACAATCATCTTTGCCTTCTTCATCTCTTAAGGTCCTCTATTTCAGAACCCTAGATTTTACCTCTGAAATGTTTTTAATCCATTCTCCCATGTCATTTCCTCTGTCCTATCACCTAAACTACTGACCCAGACTCCACTGGTCCACCTACCTCCCATCTTTCTCTACTCCAATCCATCCTTTATATCACAACCAAAACAATTTTTTCTAAGGCAAAAGTTACAGTCATATCACTCCCATGTTTAAAAACCTTCAATGCCTTCTTGTTTTCCTTTGAAGCCAAGTATAAATTCTTCCTCTAGGCATTCAAAAGTTAAACATGGAATGGCTCCAAACTACCTTTCTAGTCTTAATTTCAACTACTCTTCCACATGCCCTGGACAACCTGGACCACACTAACCCTAAGTGTCCCTATTTCCATAGCTTTACTCATCTATCCCATTTTGGTAGAAACACTGTCTCCCTCCTTTACCTTCACCAATCAAAATGTCATCCTTCCTTCAAAGTCTACCTCAAAAGCCACCATGCCTGGAGGACTCCCTTAATTCTTCTTACATCCGCCTCACCCTATCAGTCTTTTCAATTCCCATAAAAGCTTGTCTTATCTGGTATGTCACTTATGTACCATACTTGTACCCAGTCATTTGCAGGCTTTTCTACTATCCTCCAAAGATTATACAAGGTTTGAAAGCAAGGACTAGATCTCGATTTCATCTTTCTATCCCAGGCAGTGTGGCCAAGTACTCTGTACACGATGAAATTAAGGGTCGGGTGCTGAGGTGTCTGATTCATCACTATCTCCCCAGCACTTTGACTATAGGAGGTACTAACAAAACATATTTGAAATGTGAATCTCAAGGTTGCTGCCTCAAAGAAGGTGTCCCAGTCTCCCATAAACCCGGCTTCCCGGCCTGCATCCACACCCACGAATCGGGTCTCCCTGAAGCTGCCCATCTGGCCGGCAGCCTCCTGCACTGCTTGCTCATTCTGCTGGGCCAGGTGGAAAAGAGCATCTTCGATCGTCTCTGTGGCAACAGCTCCAAACTGAAAGTCTCTGACGGAGGCCAGTCTTGGCCTCACAGGTCTGTCCATCTTCAGAAGCCTTCTTGGGGACCCAGACAGCTCACTGGAACCATAAACCGACCCCCTTAACTCCTCTCCGGTGTATTCTGGCACACCCTGAATTCCTCGTCCCCCTTTGTGTGAGTGTTCTTGCTTCAAGTCTGAGGAAAACCCCGTTTCCCCCACAGCCTAGGACCTTCCACGGACTTTTCCCACTCTAACGGCCGCAGACCCCTCAGCCAATCAGAAAGCACGGCCGCTTCCCGCCTCCGCCCGCCCTTCCCCTAAGGCAGAGAGCCGCCCTCTCTCCGTAAAAGAAAATGTGGACTACAACTCCCAAGGACCTCTGCGGCGGCCAAGGCCTGCTATTCCCAGCAAGCTTCGCGATCCGGGACTGCGAAGGGCGGAGCAGCACCATGGCGGCGTCGGGAGCCGGTGACCCTCTGGATGCTAAGAGTGGCGAGGCCCCGGTGGCTCAGCGCATCGACCCGACTCGGGAGAAGCTGACTCCCGCACAACTGCAATTCATGCGGCAGGTGCAGCTCGCCCAGTGGCAGAAGACACTGCCACAGAGGCGGACCCGGAACATCGTGACCGGCCTGGGCATCGGCGCCCTGGTGTTAGCTATTTGTATCCGTACAGACTATAGATTCGGAGACTGCACATGATGGCAAATGGCAGGGGAACAGAGGCACGTAGGAAAACAGTGTGGGGGTGGTAGAAAGAGCCTGAGCTGTGAAAGTCTTGGCCACTTACAACGCCGAGCCAAGCGTTTATGTAGCTCGCTGTTGTCGTTTAAGGTGTGCTTTTAATATGATTTATTAATAGTAACGGAGTCGGCGTCAGGGCCCAGAAGAGCTGGGGGTAGAGGGTCGATTCACTGATTTGGGAGGATGAGACAGTAGCAAGGCTGGTGGAGCAAGTCTGGGAAAAGAGAAAGTGCATATTCCAAGTGGTTTCCTGAACCCAGTTACCCAGATGGTTACACCTTCTACTCGGTGTCCCAGGAGCGCTTCCTAGATGAGCTGGAGGATGAGGCCAAAGCTGCCCGAGCCCGAGCCCAGGCAAGGGCATCAGGACCCTAAACCAGATGGACACTGCACGTCTCCAACCCGCCGAAACCCCTTCACTTGATGGGTGATGCCCCATGACCGTATTAGAAACGGAGGCCTGCCCACAGCACTGCTGGCCTTTTTACTAACCTTGGATGATGACTGAACCAAAGAAGCCATAGATTCATGCATTTGGCCATCATCAAGGGAACATTGCCCACCTCATACTCAACTTTGTATGTCCACCGAGCCCCTCTTGTAGTTTGCTTCCTTGTTTGAGAGGTGTACAACCTTAGCTTTTCTCAAGCTTCCTAACTTTGTGGTTAACTCCCTTCACCACCCAAGGGCTTGTCTGTTTGGGAGTGGGGGTGGCAGTTCTCTTCAGTGGGAGCCTAAAAGGGGAAAGATGAGGTCAAGTCGAGAATAATAAACTAAGTCATCTCTCTTGGAGCCAAATGAGTGTGTTGGACCTGAGAGAGGGCATGACACTTCATGCCGGAAAGCTCCCCAGGCAGTCGCTGCTGCAGTGGCACGGCCCCAGGGAGCTGTAAATGTTTAACTACAATTACTTTTTCCATGAGATCTTTCCACCTGATTTGAGGGAGAGATCATGGTGGGTCACTGGGCTGTTTGAGGCTGAATCACATCTTGGGGGAAGGAAGGTCACTCTTTTCTCCTCTACTCTCAAGAACAGTCCACCCCTACTCCAACTCTACTGCCTTTTCCCATGCTGAGAGAGAGGTAGATGAAGGATGAGAGCCAAACAGCCCTCCTCTTAACTGAGGCCTGCCTCTGTGGGCCTAAGGTGGGGTCTGGATAGGTTCTTAGTTTGGTCAAGTGGATCACTGGCCTTGCAGTTTCCTCATGAGCTGTTGGCAGGAAGCCAGAAGGTTGGGCAGCTTCCATCTCTGCCTCTCGTTGTGAGAGATTCCCTCAGAAATCCTCTGCCTCACCCCACAAGACTGTGGCCCCCAGTTCTTACGGCACACCAAATAACGATTCACAGAGTCCTAGTTTCCAGCATTTTTATTGGCTGCTACTAATTCTGGTGTGAGTACACCCCCTCCACATCCTCAGCTGGGAGTTTGCCCTCTGGAAATATCAGCTTGGATGGGATTGCTTAGTGGTTGACCCTTGGCTGGGAGGTGGCAAGAATAAGGATGTCAGGCTGCAAAATTGATACCTTCTACACACAGTAAATAGTTTCCACATGTTTGGCTTTTCCCTATAATGGAGCCGCACCCTCCATGCCCCTCTGGCCTTCTACTCCTTTAGTGCCAGGGTCTTCCTTGTGGAGTTGTGTTGGTCAGCAGATTCTGAGAGCACAAGCTCCATGGTGGGCCCTGGTGTGGGGGAGACACATGGCTTCTGTTCTGAATTCACTGGAGGGGAAAAGAAAAAGCACTGAAGAAACATCCAGGGTGGAAGGAGGGCAAAGCTGCAGCCCTTTACCATTCCCTGGGCTCTCCCTCCCTTGGTCCCGCCCTCACCATCCTGCCAACATCCCCGGCGAATGTCACCCCCTTGCTTGCCCGCTGCTCCTGGGAGCCGGTGCTGCTGCCACTCAGAGAGTTCCTTCGCATGATGCCTGGGTGCAGGATGGGGAGGGAGAGCACTGAGTGAGGGAAGGGGCCATGGGGAGAGGGGGGCTATTCCCCCCAAACCAAGGGGCAGACCCCCAGGGCCTGGAAGAAAGCCAGATCAGTAGGGAAAGGGACGAGGGAAAGACAGGAGCTGGACCACTGCAGTCTCACCAGGGCCCGGAGGCTCAGAGCGCTGCAGGCTGTTACGGCGGGAGGTGGGGAAGCTGCCCTTGGAGAGGCGGCGCTGGCGGCTGGACAGCATAGCAGCTGGGGCCACAATGCCCGGCGGGGGCTGCTTCCCAAGCCGGGTGTACAAGTCCTCAATTTCCTTCTTCTGTAGAGTGTGTAGTGCCTCCACCTCTGACAAGTGCCTGAGGACATACCAGAGCACGAGTGGGCTAGCCACACACTTCACTCTCCCAACTTCACATCTCGTCCTCTATTCTCCCGGACTCACTTCTGTCGAAGACTCTGCAGCTCGGCCCAGAATTCCTCATCTTCCCCACTGCTCTCTGATTCCTCACTGCTCAGACACAAGCTGCTGTATGAGTAGTTCATCCACACCGGGCTCGGATGCCTCAGGGGTAGGGGGCTGCCCCCCATTCGGGGTTCCTTCCCATCGTCCCCTTCCTCTTCTCCAGCCCCCAGGCCCTCAGCTGCACGGTCACTCTCAGCCAGAGCCTCCCTGGCTTCTGGCCCGCCTCCAGTATTGTCCTCTGTGTCTGAACTCTCCGAGGTCAACTGAGGAGTTGCTGGCTGCAGGGAACTGGAGAGAACTGCGGATGCTGGTTGCAGAAGAAGAGGCTCAGCTGGTTCTTTGGATGAAGTCACTTGGAAACGCCCAACAAGCTGAGGCTTTCCCTCTGTAGACAGACATGGAGGGAGTTATGGAAGGAGGGAGAGAAATCAGTGGCAGGAAATAAAGTAGATTGAGGATAATGGGCAGGGGAAGGTCAGTGGTCAGAGGTCTCACCTTCAGAAATGGGTGCTAATCTGGCTTCACCCAGGAGTGGCCGTGCAGGATTTGATGAGGCCTACAAAGTGTGGGTCCATGAGGAGGGAAATCATCCGGAATGGAGACCCCCTGATCATCCCTCTTGGTTTCCTACTGACCTCATTCTCCATCTCAGCTGTTAGGGGTGAAAGCCTCTCCTGGCCACAAGGAGTAAGGGGTAGGGGAGAGGGCAGGCCAGGCAGGGGACCAGGTGGGGCTGGAGGAGACTGGGAAAGGAGCCCAGCTGAGGGGGACAGCAAGGACTGGGCCACAGTCATCACAGCCAGTGAGAAGGCACTCGCCAAAGAGAGGAGAGGGGCTGCTGGAGTGGAGGGGAGGGGAGAAGCAGAAGAGCACAGGGGAAATGGAGGAGGAGTAAGAGCACCCTGGGGACAACTGGGAGAGGAGGATGGTGGAGAACTGGGGATGAAAGAACTTGGTGGAGACTGAGAGGATGGGACTGGAAACTCGGCTGCACTGGGGGAGAAAGGAAGTGGAGAGCTGGGGGTGTGTGGAGAGATATTTAAGGAGACTTGGGAGAATGTGGAGGGGCTGGGATGACATGGGGGAGAAGCAATGGGGAAGACAGGGCTTGGGAAAACAGGAGTTCCAGGGGAAAATGGGTTTCCAGGAGACACAGGGGTTCCAGGAGAGGATGGGGAAGAAGAGAAGGCTTCCCAGCTCCTCTGCTCCAGGGATGTGCTGCTCTGGAGTTCTGCTGGGGAGGAAGGTATGTGACATTATAGCCCCCCATTCCCTATGCTCTTCCCAGGAACAACCCCAATGAGTAGGAACAGAGTTCAGTACATACCACTGGATGGGTCTGGGAGGGGGCCCGAGAGGGCAGGCAATGGTGCTGGCTCCTCCTGAGGAAGAGAAAAGAGCCCACAGTCACAGTGGAAAGAGTCGAGTCCTGGTTGGAAGGTTCAGACTGGGCTTAAGCTAGGCCCGTGGACCTCTAGGAGTCCACAGATGAGTTTCAAGGGATTCAAAAGTGCATGCACTGAAATATTAAGAGGTAAAGGGGCATGATGTCTGCAATTTATTCTCAAGTGGTTCAGAAAAAAAATATGTGCGCACACATACAGAGAGGGGAGAGAGGAAGAGGGACTATTAAGCTAATGTGGCAAAATGTTAACAATTGGCAAATCTGGGCAAAGGGCATCTAGGAGTTCTTTGTACAACTCTGGCAACTTCTCTGTAAGTCTGAAATATCAAAATAATGAGATAAAAAAAAAGTATGCATTGAACACATTTTTCTAGAACAAAGGTCCATGGTTTTCAAAAGATTCTCAAATCAAATCAGATTCTCAAATTTTTCTAATTCTCAAGTTGTTTTAGGGCCCCAGTGATGAAAAGGAGCTAGATCCAAGGGGACTGGTGAAGACAGACAGTGATGAAGCCTGAAGCGGAGACTGTTCCCCCTGGAGGTGCCCAGGGGGGTCTGACCTGAGGGTCCAGGTGGTCTTCAGCAGCCTCCACAGGACCAGTATCTCTCTTCAATAGGGTCTCCACTCGCTGGATAATCTCACGAATCCTGCTCAGGAATCCGGTTCGCTCCGAGGGTAGAATGAATTCATTATATACCTGGTGAGGGTCAGCAGGAAAGGGAGGGAGGGCTTAGTCATTCCACTCTTCCCTTGCCCCATGTCCTGATCTTTAAAAACCAATCCTTCACCCCTCCACTTCTGCCACCCACCAAATTAAAGCAAGTATTTAGTGAGTATTTAGTGTGTGCCAGGCCCTGGATGGTGTAAGGAGAAACACAGCTTAGAGGACAGGAGCAAGTATTCATGGAATACATGTATAACCCAATGCTCTACCTGTCTTATCACATTTAACCACCCACAGCTTTCTGGGGCCTGTATTAACATCCCCATTTTAGGGTTAAGATAACCCATGCTCAAAGAGGTTAAGTTCAGTCTGCCCAAGATTATAGTATTTGCACCCAGATGTGTCTAAAGCCAGAGCTTGAGTTCTTTCCACTGTTGCCTCACATGGTTTTGGATACAATTCCTGCTCTATATGGCTTATAAAATATACCACACAGGCCCACATATACACAAGCCCACAAAGTTAAGTAAAAATAAAGCAACAAATGGTAGATGTAACATTCAACTCCATAAACATTTGAGCACTAAGTATCAGACACCATGCTAGGTACTGTGAGGACTACAGGAAAACATAAAACAAGGTGTCTTGAGAAAGCCCAAAATCTACTGAGAGAGCCACATAGATACATAACTCAGTATCGGGCAAGTGAGCCCATGGTAGGTAAGGCATTTATGATAGAGGTATAGATAGAAATGCTATTCCAGGAAGGGAAAAGGGAGAGTTCTTTAATGGGTATAGAGTTTCATATTTGCAAGATGAAAAAGTTCTAACTAGAAATCTGTTTCACAACAATGTGAATATAGTTAACACTATCAAACTGTACACTTAAAATGGTTAACATTTTATGTCTTTTTTAATCACAATTTTAAAAAATGCTGTTCCAAAGACAGCAGGTATACCATCCTGGGGGATGGGGAAAACTGGGATGGCTTCACAGAGCTGAGCCTTGAAGGACAATATGAACAGCAACCCTTTATTGAAAACCTGCCATGTGTAGACACTTCTCATAGATATTATATCAGTTCTCATAAATAACATACTATATCAGAACATCTTGCAAAATAAATATTATCATCTGCATTTTACTGATGAGCAACTGAGGTTCAGAGAGGTTATGAACCTTATCCAAGTTCACCAAATTAGTAAATAACAGCTGAAATTTGCACTCAAGTCTTACGTAAAAGCCCACCCTTTCCTCTGTTCTATACTGTTCACCAGAAAGCGAAGGGCGGTCTAGGCAGAGTGAACAGCATGAGTAACAGCTCTGAGGCATGAAAGGGCATGGCACATTCACAAAACGGTGAAGACAGGAACATAGCTGAGAATGCTGTGAATTTTAAAGGCCAGACTCCAGAATTTGGATCTTGGCCCTTAACCACAGGTAGCCACTAAAGATTTGGGGGACATAAGGCAACAAGATCAGACCTAAGTCTCAGGAGAGTTCTGCTGCAGAGTGGAGGGTAGATTAGTTAAGGACAGAAAAGAGGCCAATAGACTCAGGGTTCAGGGGCAGGGTCATTTTGGCTGGTGGGACCTGAGTGGGCTTGGAAGCCCAGTAGAGAAGGCTCTTGGAGCATGAGACAGAATCAGGGTAGACACAGAATCAGGAAGGTACCAAGCCTCTTTAGAGGACAATTCAGAAACCAGTGTGGCCAGAGGACAGATTCTTAAAAAGTCAAGTGGCTTGACAGAAGATGATAAGCCTGCATTTTGTTTTTGTCCTGGACACAAAGTGAGTGACACGATGGAGGAGATACTTTTAAACAGGTTTCTTGAAGCCTGACGTTTCTCCCACTCACTCCGCTGCTTCACCCAGAGGCTGGCACCCACTGCCTCCACTCCACTGAAACTGGTCCCTCACAAAGACCTCCTCCTGCCAAAAGCTAGTGTGGTCTTGCCTCAGCCTTCACTCTCTGCACCTCCTTGAAACTCTCCTCACTCAGTTTTTATTAACATCTTCTGGGGCTTCTCCTACCTCTCAGGCTCCATCTCTGTGTCCTTCGATGGCCTGTCTGCCTCCCCCTCATTCCAGAACTGGGGGAATCCACTGAGACACACTCTCAGGCCTCTATGTCTCTGGCTTTGCAGGCCCTTCCCTCTTCATTCTCAATTCTGTG
Source organism: Smutsia gigantea (assembly GCA_032199065.1). Lineage (NCBI taxonomy): Eukaryota > Metazoa > Chordata > Mammalia > Pholidota > Manidae > Smutsia > Smutsia gigantea. The sequence goes on from JAVSCE010010160.1 coordinate 39,913, forward strand.
CTTACCACTCTTAGATCCACTTCTTTCTCCAGCCCTACCTGCCTCATATCCTGTTCCTGGAGAGGATCATATCTTGCCTGCCCCTGTCATTCAAGCTCATTATGAGCCCTAAAAACCTACTTTCATTTTCTAACTTCCTTTTCTTTGTAGGTCTACTCCCGTTAGTTCCTCTGCACTACAATTTACCCTTGATATCCCCTCTCTCCAACTCCTTACATATCAACTCAGCAAGAATTTATTAGCACTGCTATATGCATTGTACCGTCAATAAATTACTGGATTACAGAGTTCTTTATTTTCATGAAACAATCCTCAGATTCACCCCCTTTCTTCTTCCCTCCCCCCATAATCCAGTCTCTCTTTAGGTCACATCTGGCTTCTCATATCCATCTGCCAACTGGATTCCCACTCCTCAGCCCTCTCTCACATCCCATGGCAGAATGGTCTTCTTAAAACCTATTCTCACCATGTTACACTGTCTGACTCTTAAGACTGTCTATAATCTATGACTATACCCTACATGCCCAACCTTGCTTCCACAATTCTTCTACATGAACTCTTCTTCAAATGACAGTGGTCCCCTCAAAGCCCTACTAGTCCCATTCCAAATCACTCCCTGCTTCCACACCTTTGCTTAAGCTGTACCTCCACTTAGACATGCCCTTTCCAGTCTTCATTGCTATTCTTACCCTCTGCCAAGACCCTGCATAAGCCCTACTTCTTTCCCTTGCTGCCCACAACCCATCTTTTACTTAAGGCCATGGTATCACGTGTCTAGATGTACTTCACTGTAGCACTTGCACATACCCTATTTTAGTCTCAAATTGCTCCAGCTGAGGATCCTAACCTCACTGGATAAACAGAAATACCCCCCAAAACAAGGGCAAAGTTACCTTCCACTGTGCTTTTTAAAAACCCTTGCTGTTGGGTGGGAGAAGGGGGCATTCAACATCAGGAGATATCAGGAGAGAGATTCTTGTCCCAGACCCAAAGACTCTCTCCCCCTCACCATGGCAGCTGCAATCTCTTCCGGGCTGTCCCCATCCAGATCAAATCGGAAGGTCACCATCTTGCTGTTGTGTGTCTGTAGCTGGCACTCAACCACTCTGTCATTCTGGTCTGAGACCTTCAGATTCAAAGCCGGCAGAGGGGAAGAGGTTAAGCCCTCTGACCTCATCACATGTCTCCACCTCACTGTAACTCAGTGACAGCGGCCAGATTGGAATTGGAGACAAGAAGATTCTGCCCCCAAAGTCTGGTATTAGAAACTAGACTGGCTGTCTCTTGGGTAAAGAGGCTACTCCCCTTTTCTGGCTGACCTCCTCTATCCTCCTGAGCATTCTCTCCTGGCCTTCTAGGTTACAGCCCAACTCCTGTGCCCCTTCCTTACACTAGTGACCCGCAGCCGGGATCGGGGTCTGCGCCGGAGATTTCTGCTGGGGGGTCTCCTCATCCGTCCCATCCCTTCTCCCATGTCGCTAAGGCCTGAAGCTGCATCTGAGGCATAGCTGGAAAAGAGTAAGGAGAGAGGAGTGTCAGAGTGGACACAGGGACCCCAGAGCTCCATATGTCTCACTTTAGCACCCTACCAGACCTTACCTGTCTCCAGGGGAAAAGTCACTGCCAGGGCCAGAACGTGGAATGGATAGGGCAAAAGCCTGAAATAGGATATGTGGGTTCATGAGGTCCAGTCAAGGTAACTGTGGATCTACAGGGGTGGTGTCAAGATGCTCGGGTACTAGGCACAGGCAATTAAGGAATATGAGGACAAGAGTGCTGGATTTCCAGGGACACGGGGCCAGGTCATGGGGTTCGGTTTCACAAGGAGGAAAATAGGTCATAAACTCGGAATAGCTGGGAGCCCCCCATATGACCCCCTCTCACCGAGGGCAGGCGGAGATGGGGCTCAGCGGGGCTGGATGGCACCCCCCTAGGGGGCCGAAGGGCAGGGTCTGAGGTATCCAGGAAGCCAGAGGAGCTGAGGTAGCCATCAGTCTCGCAATCCGCTGGTGGGGGAGGGAGGGGATCAAAAAAGGGGAAATAAAGGGGTGTGGTGGCAGAGGAGGGGGGCTGCCTGAGCAAGGGGCCGTTTGGAGCTGTTGAAGCTCTTTCCCAGAAGGAACTTCATGGCTAGATGTGGAAGGCAGGGCAAGTGCTGCTAGGCTGAACTTCTGGGTGAAGGGCAGAAGCCAAGGGTTCTGGGACCTAGGTCCCAAGATCAAGGGTGACTTACAGGTGGTAGATGAACAGCTGGCATGGCAGAAGAGGAAGGGCTGGTGCTGGTCTGCCTCTGGCTCCTCAGGCTCAGTGGGGAAGACACTGGGAGGACCAGGAGTCATGGGGACAGTTGCTGGTGAGGGTCCTGGTGCTGGGGGAAGGGTCTCCAACTCCCTAGCTTTGCGCAGCTTCTCACGCTTTCGCTGGATGGCAGCAACCCGTTCACGCACTGCTCGGGCCACTGGCTGGTAATCAGCTTCACAAACTAAACCCAGGGCCACCTGGAGGAACACAATTTGAGGTGAGGACACCCCCTCAAAGACCCATCAGACACCTTCTCGGAGCCTCCAGGGTTTGGGAGAAAGGCAACTAACATTTATTGCTTACCCACCATATCCATCAACTGGCAACTCTTTATATTTTCATCAGTTAAACCCTCCCAACAACCTTCTGAGGTAGGTCTTATCAGCCCTGCTTTAGAAATACTTAAGGTTAAGTGACTAGTTTGTGGTTATACAGTAAGTCAATTGCTCTCAGGGGGAGGGGGGATATTTGGCAATATCTGGGGACATTTTTAGTTATCACAACAGGGGGCAGGTGCTACTGGCATCTAGTGAGTAAAAGCCAGGGATTCTTCTAAGCACCCTACAGTGCAAACAAAGTCCCCCAGACAAAGATGTCAGTAGTGCTGAGGGCAAGGATCCCTGTAGGTAATGGATCAAGATTCGATCTCAGGTTGGGTTTGAGCTGTGCTATGGAGACCTGCTCTTATGCCACATTTCAAATACATTCTCAGATTCTTGACTCAGACCCACCAAGGATGATCCCCACTTTCAACTGCCATTTTTCCATTGAGAATCTCATACTCTCTCCCTTCCCTCCTCAAGCCCTCCTAAACCAGCCCTTCTAGGTCCCATATATACTTCCCAGTCCGTCAATTTCCATTCATCATCTCCTTATTCCTTCCAATGACAAGTTTTACTGGGCATGTAAAAAAGATAGGGCTAAGAAATCTCATTTAAAATCTGAATGGCCTGAGTTTAAATCCAGCTCTGCCACTTACTTGCTCGGGACCTTGGACAAGATATTCAACCTCTCTAAGCTTTAATTTCCTTATCAATAAATTGGGATGAAATCATTCTGTGAAGGGTTGGTAACAATGATCAAATGCATGTGAAAGTGCTCTAAGCCCTGTACAGACGTGGGCTATTAATGAGCTCCTACCACATGCCACGCACTGTCGGGGAGATGGAAAAATGAATGAAACACAGTCTCTACCCGCAAGGAGTTTATAATCTAGGAGAGAAGAAAGACAGGAATGTATTCTGGTATAAAACAAGACCCACGGTCGTGGGTCCTGTAATGCAGCACTTGCTGCAGTGGCAAAAAGCATTTAATTTTGACTCTAGAAGGGACAGGTTTCCTGAAATTGATGGTTCTGAGCATGGGGGAAGAAAGAAAAAGAGCAAGGGGCAGGGGGATGGAAAAGGGAAAAACATATCATCAGAGAGAATGGTATTCCAAGAAAATTGGATCAGCATGAAGAAAGGGAGACTGGAGGCCCCCAGAGTTGTTCTGGAAAAGGAAATCTTGAACTGTGCGATGGAGACCTGCTCTTATACCACATTTCAGGGTGTGTAATGTGGGTGTATTAAAGCTAGACAGGCAGGGAGACACTTGCAGGAGAGACGTAGAGGGGTGGGATGGATCCCCCTCTTCCCACCCTGGTCCCCCCACCCAGTGGCACTGGCTCCTCCACTCAACGCCCAAATGTCTCTGACAAGTACAGATGCAGGAGAGTCAGTCGTCTGCTCACCATCTCCTGAGCCACCTCCTCAGCTGCATCCCGGCCGATTTGGAACAGGAACTCAATGGCCTGGTTGTCCCGTGGGCGTCCCCCTCGCCGTGCATCCTCCATGCGCAGCCAGAGCTTGAGGCCTGGTTTTTCACCATCATCCTCCTCTGCCAGCTCCACGTGCACACCGCGCTCCTCACGGAAGAAGGCATGAGCCAGAAGGTCCTGGATAGTGAACCTGAGGGCCTAGCGCCATGGTAAGTAGAGCCCCGCTGCCAGCTGGCCAAACCCCTTACCCCCTCCACCTCACCTCTCGTTCTTATCCGTGCGGATGCAGCCTTCAATGATCTCCTTCACCTCAGGCATCTTCACCTTGTTGAAGCTGTTAGGCTTAGTGCCCTGGTGGAGGGGGTTGCATGAGGCTTGGGTCCTCTGCGCCCCAGCTCTCGCTTGGACAACCTGCTCTGCCTCCACCCAAGGCAGCAGAGCGTGCACTCCCAAGAGCACCATGGCTGCTACTAGATTTGATTTCGAATCCTAGTCTCCCCACATATTTACAGTGTGACCTTGAACAAGTCTCCCAAAGAGCCAGTTTTCTCATTAAAAACGCAGAGCAGAACATTTGCTTGCTCTGCCAGCAGCTGGAAGGATCGCATGAGAGACTGGATGTGAAAACGCTTGTATACTCTAGGGAGAGCTACATGCATCATTATTCTAAATGGCTTGGGCTAGAAGGGAATGTGTATGCATCCAATATCCTTCAGTGTTCACAAGCGCATCTTTACATCTAGCCTGTTTTCATTAAGGGAAAGGGCATTGACCGCAGACTGGTTGGGGTAGGAAAATGGGCGAGGAACTGGAATTCCCTCTCTCCCCCTCCCCCTCTCACCGAAGTGACCTTGCGGTAGATTTGCGCGGCATTCTGGCACTCCGAGTAAGGGTACTCTGAGGTAGCCATCTCCAACATGCACATGCCAAACGCATACACGTCCACGGCCTCATCGTACTTCTCCTCGTACATCTCAGGGGCCATGAACTCTGGAGTACCTGTAGGATCCACAGCAGGCATTGGACTGCAGAGCCTCCCCTGTGGCTCTGTCCCTCCCCTTGGCCATAGGCTGGGCTGGGGTAGGGCAGGGGTTCTGGAGTGCGAGTGGACAACACCTTCCCCACCTTGTGGTGGGAGATGGTGTGGGGAAGAGGCGAGGCCATAGACCTCCCCATTTTCCCCATGGTCTGACTCTCTAGATAACAAAGGACCCTGCTGGGGGAAGGGGGTCCACAGGATCTCTTCCAACTTGGAATCCAAGGACCCTCCTCGAGGGACGTACCAATGACACTTTTGGCAAATGAGGCGCGCTTGAGAGTGGCCAGGCCCAGGTCCCCAATCTTGACCGAGCCCGTAGGGCCGGTGATAAAGACATTGTCGCACTTAAGATCTCGGTGTAGGATTGGGGGTACTCGGGAGTGTAGGAAGTGAAGCCCCCGAAGGATTTGGCGGCTCCAGCGCTGAAGGACTCGTGGCTTCATCTCTCGGAACCGTCTCAGGTATCTGGGGGAAGGTGCATAGCCAGGGGCGCGGTGGGTACACGCTGGCAGGGGAGGGCGTCCCCAGTTAGTTCCCCCAGCCCCACCTGCACCACCGCCCATGTTTCTGCCAGCATTCTCCTAGCCTATGTCCAGCACCAGGCTCCGGGGAGAAACTGAGTCCGGCAGGTGGAGGGAGGATGATGGGCGGACTTGGAGGTTAGGCAACAGTCCAGCGTAAACTCACAGGCAGGGTGGCCACCAAGGTGCTGCAGAAGTGCTGGGATGACTCTCCCGGGCGTTGGGGGTGGGGGCTCACAGAGGAAATAATTTTTGTGTTGTCTCTTGAGGATGAGTAGGAGTTCAGGGTGAAAAGGGGGAAGGGATGCAGACTTTCCAAGCAGATGGGACACCATGCCTAAAGGCAGGGGACAGCAAGTGACAGCAGGGTGGGAGGAAGTGCTGGGAATTCAGTTTGTTATTTGGCTTGAACCTGAGCCTGGATCGTAAGGAGTGTGTGAGCAGGTTAAGAGTGTGGACTTTATCCCGAGGGTGGTGCCAAACCTTCAAGGGGTTTTAAGAAGAGGAGTGATAAGGTCAGAATTGGGATGGAGAGAGAGGGCCTCAGGCTGCTGGAAGATAGGATGGCTTGGAGAGGAGAGGGACAGAGTGGGGGAAGGCCCTCTGGAGGGCTTCTGCAGGGCTCCAGACCAGTAAGGTGACAGCAAGGTAGCAACATGATGGCACTGAAAGCCCAGAGGGGAGATATAAGGAGAAACTTGGAGGCAGACTGATAGGGGAAGGGGATGCACAGAGTGGAGAGAAAGGAGGTGTCTGGGGAGACACCCAAGTTTTGGCTGGAGTGTTAGATGGACATTGCCACTCACCAAGGCAGGAACACAGGAGGGGTGGGTGGGAGACAATGAGCCTAGTTCTGGACCTAGATATAGAGTTTGAGGAGCCTGAGAGAAGTTCCAGAAGCTGTGGGGACCGCTCACCACCAGCCCTCCCACGAACCACTGCTGCCAGTCTCAGAGCTCACGTCTTCAGAGTGCCGGAGGTCATGAGTTCTGTGACCAGCACAATGCAAACCTGACCCCTCAAAACTGACTTCCACGAGTCATAGAAGCGGACAATGTTGGGGTGCTGCAGCCCTTTGAGCATCTCCACCTCTTCAGAGAATCGCTGCCGCTCAGCTCGAGACAGTTTCCGGGTCTGTGGGGGTAGGGGACAAGGGTCACTGTCGTGTCAGGTCCAGGACTCCCAAGGACAGAGGGTGGGAGCGCATGAGAAGGGGCTGGGGGAGAGATGAGAGCTGGAGCTGATGGATGGGGCTGGGTAGGTGGGATTGCTCACCCAACCGGCCATAGACCCCAAATTCCTGGTCAGCCCCAAGGACACGCCCATCCTGGGCCTCGGGCCACACCTGGACCCCCCGCTGGACACAAGGGCCTTTATGCAGCCAGGTCCGGGAGCCCTGAGCTCAATAGCGTCTTTGTGGCTGACCGGCCAGCCACAGGGTGGGAGGGTATGCCTGGGGACTGGCAGCAGGCAGGCAGTGAGCGGATGGCGGGCAGAGAATTGGGGCCGGCAAGGGGGCTGGACCCACAAACTGGGAACCGCTAGATCCAGACAGGAGGCGGGAGGGCTGCAGAGGGAGGTACAGAGAAAGGATCCAGGACCATGGGCCAGGAGACCGCCCCCTGCCCTATGGCTGTCCCGCGCCCATCTCATCTCCCTCCAGCTCCCCCAGTCCCCACCCCCTTACCCCCCAGTTTGGCTGCCTTCCATGCCTGGCCTAGAGCCTGGGGTGCGGCACTGGCAGGAGCAAGGGGCAAGCCCAGTGCCAGGGCTGGAGGGGAGGACCCTTTCCCCAGGCATTGTGAGAATCTGAAGGTGCTGGCCTGGACTTAACTGGGTTTTCCTCCATGGGAGGAAGGTCCTTCAAACTAACATTCCCCTAAAGCCCACGGGGTTCAGCCCTTTGGGTCTGGGAAGGAGAGTCCAGGTAGGCAGTGGGATGAGAACCAGGACTGGACTCAGGCCAAGGCTGGGGCTCCCTGTCTTCCCCTCCCCCAGCTGTGAAGAAGTCCATTAGTCTGACTGTTCCAGAAAGGGCTTGGGAGGGCCCCATCCTGCCACAACAGCCCTAAATATTCTGGAAGTGAAGAAGCCCCTGCCCCAGCTCCTGGCCTCCACCGTCCCCGCCTCCTAATATGCAAAGATTCAGGGTAAGGGAGTCGAAGGATCACGGTCTCACTGATGGTCTCAGGACTTGGGAAAGGGAGATGAAAAATAGGGGGTAACCATTGCAGGGAAGTGATAAGGCCAGCCACCCCTCAGATTTGAACTGACTCCCTACCCAATTTTCCATCCTGTTTACCACCTCTTAGGTTGAGTATGGAGACTTTAAAAGTGAGACTGTCTAAATCCATGGGGAAGCCACCATACACCATCTGCCTCAGTTACTCCTTCTGCAGCCCAGAATCAGCCAGATCCATGGATCATCAGAGCAAGGGGGACAGGAGTGTCTGGACATTTGGCTGGAAAAATACATCCCTCCCTTGCTGCTGTCCCTGAGTCTCCCATCCCAAGACCTCCAAAGGGTCCCATGCAGAGATGCCACAGAGGGGGCACCCAGCCGCACCTGCAGCTCACACCAGGCCACCTCCACCGTGGTGTCGGTGTCCAGCCCTCGATACACCGTCTTGAAAGAGCCACGTCCAATTTCGATGTCAAACTTGAGGTATCGGCCGTCGGGGGACGTTGCCACTGCCTGGGTCTCCGTGTCCTCCTTCTCCTCCTGTTCCCGCCGCCGATCCCGGGCAGCGGCTTCAGGGATCCTTGGCGGTTCCCGGGCCCCCGGGCCTCCTGCAGAGCCCGCGAGCTCCCGATGCGTGGAGTCTGCAGGCTTCACCGGGGTTTCCCCGGTCCACGTGCCCTCGGGGGTCTCTTCAGAGCTCGGCGGTGGGCTCCTCGCGGGGCCGGGACCAGCAGAGTCTGGAGGATCAGGGGGCTCCGGAACGGGTGAAGCTGGCTGGGACCAAGAGCTCAGCAGCCCCAAGTCGACTGAGCTGCGGCGGCTCAGACGGGAAGAGCGCTGCCGGGGCTCAGCCTTCCCGGAGAAGCGGCGCGCCCGGCGAGGTGGCCCAAGGCGGGGCGGCCCCGCCGCAGCAAAAGACGGCGGCGGCGGCTGTAGGGCCAGGTCGGCCTCCACCTGGGACAGAGGGACCGTGGTTTCTGGGGCTGGGGCTGACAGCATGAGGAAGGGCCCTGCGCCGCAGGGTGGGTTAGCCGGGCTGCTGGAGAGGAGGAGGTCTGACAGGCGGACTGGCTGGGTGCGCAGCGCTCTCGCTGAGCTACTGGGGCCCCAGTCCCCGCTCGCCTGCTCCGCAGCCCCGCCCCGGCCCCGCCCCTCCCCCAGGGCCGCCCCCTCGGAGCCCAGAACAGCTCGGATCCCCAGGCACTGCCCCTCACTTCAGCCACCACCCCGTCCCCGGTTGCTTGCCCTCCTCTCCCTCACCCCTCCGCGCCCCCGCCTTCAGCCTTATTCCGGGGCAAGACCCGGTGCAAGGCGGTAGTCTACGTGTCCTCCCACACAAGAGTGTGCAAACCTGTTTGTGCGCAGGGCGTGGGGACACGACGTGATGCTGGGTCAGGGAGAGGAAGCATGACAGCGGCTCCCGGGCCTTAGAAAGGCGGGTGGTTAGGAGGAGGCTACCACCCGCCTGCAGACCCCAGATAAGGTAGCCGCCACTGCTCTTAATCGTCCGGAGTGGCCCCAGGCAGACAATACAGAGGTCAGTGGAAAGGTCTGGTTTTCTAAGACACGGTCGTCCCTCTTGGTAGCACAACGATGGGTGTGTTCACCCCAGGACAAGCCCCTCCCTCAAACCAAGTACCGGGTCACCCATCCTCTTCACCTCCCTACCTTGGCCACAGCCTGGCCCTGGCAGGGGTGGCTGTTTTTGCCATGTGGGCTCTCCTTCCTCCCTGTGCTGTTTGCCAAGTTGCCAATAAAGCAAAGTCCATATCCGGTTTACACCCCCTCAGCTCTCCTTGGCCTCTACTACTTGACCAGACCAGATGGATGGAGGGAGGGGTTTCAGAGTAGTTCAGGACTTTCATGGGGGAGATGGGAGGGAAGGGGTAGCCATTAAGTTACTCCAATTCAGAGACAGAAAGCGGTCTGTCCCCAAGCTGCGTTCCATCTGCACTCCCCCACACAGCCCACCAGCAGATGTAAAGCCACAGACTCACTGGATCCTGCCAGGGCTCAAGGCCCTTTCACTTACAAAGGCTGTAGGCCTCCTCTCACCTCTCAAGGCTGGGAATCACTCAGGGGTAACACCTCACAGCCCTCCCCATGCCCATTCCAGTAGTAACTTAAGGGCAGGCAGCAGATTTGAGTTTTTTAATATCATAAATCAGTGTCCAGCCCAGCCTCACTGCCAGGGCCCTTCCTGGGCCTCCTATCTTCATATTGACTGGAAGGCTGCCTGCAGCCAGGGCTTCTCCCCTCCCCTGGGAAGAATCCAGCACCAGCCTGGAGGGGAGGCAACAGCAGCTAAGGGGGTGGGAGGGGGAAGAGACAGAAGCTTGTGCAGGTGCATGTATGTACTTCTGTGTGTGAACACATGTGAAGTGTTAGGTTTACAGACCCTGGCTCAGGGACAATCTAGGACAGAAGAGGAGGTAGGGCAAGGAGAAGCACATCTTTCCTCCCTGGCACCTTGGCCTTGCCCTATCCCAGGGACAGACACATGGGGTGAATGGGAAACCCAACCCCAGACTAGAGCCCTTTTGAGTCTGGCAGAGTCACAGATAGAGTCACAGATCCAGTCTGTGGAGACAGAGTCTGTCTCCTTTTGAAAGCCCTGGAAGGGTGGGAGGTAATAAGTAAAGAGAGGCAAGTCTCTGCTAGAAGAACTTGACACCTCGGCCATCGCTGACAGTGATGATCTCGGCCTTGTGCTCCTGCTGGAGGGCCTGCAGAGCCCGCAGTAGGGTTGCCTCATCCAGCCCATGGAACTCTGGACAGGAAGAGAAGGGTAGTAAGGGACACTCAGCTCGTCGGGGCTCAATGCTTCTGAGGAAAGCAGTCTAGCTGGAAGGTGAAACCTTGCAAAGCTATGATATACGTGGGCCACATATACTGCTGTGGCTACTACCCACCCTTCCTGGGTTTTCCTTAGGAGTAAGAGGTGGAAGAAAGCCTGAGTCAGCATGAAATGAGAGTTCATGCCTACCTCCCCCCTTCCTGGTTCTTCTGTCAGACTCAACCCCCACAAAACCCCCATTATTAGATGTACAAGAGTGACACCATTTGCTTGTGGGCCACAAAGTGGGGACCCTGACAAGCCAAGGATGGTCAAGGCCCTTGTTACTGGACATTGACCCTGGCTGCACATCTGTGCCCATGAAGAGGACCTACCTGAACACAAAGAAGTATAGCCATACCTCTGTTAAGGTCCAATGAGTATCTGGACATATGGCAAGATACTGCTGGGAGATGTGAGAGGCAGAGGGCAAGCCCCAACAGGCTCGCACATCTCACCCCCTGCAGGGGCCTAGCTCTTGAGTCAGGGAGCTTGGCTTTCTGAGGAAGTCTCCAGCTTTGCCCAGCCTGAGTGGTGGGCTGGCATGGCTACAGCACTGAAGTCATGGGGTAATGGTGGGAGTAGCAAGCAGAGGCCTGCAGGGCAGGGGGAACAGCCAAGAGCTGTAAACTCCCCTGGGGCAGCCAGGACCTGGCAGAAAGAGGGAGGCGCCCCTTTTTCCTCAGCTAAGATTAGAACTTTTGGTGATCCTGGGGATCAGAATATGAAGTCAGAGATTAAAAAGCTAAGGGTATATTCATATATGCAAAAGTCAAACAGTATACAAATCCTTGCCTGGCCAGCAACCAGAGTATTTAAAAGGCCTCGGGTGGGGATGGGGGTGTTGGCCCAATCCCGTCAGCCGACACCCACAAATCTTGAGCCCTCTAGAAGTGTAAAGGGTGAAAGAAAGCCCAAGTCAGCAAGGAATGAGATTTTCAGCTTAATCTCTTGCTCTGGTTCTTCATTCAGCATCTACACCAATAATTAATTTTTTCATGGGTCACAGATGCCCTTGAAAATCTTATAATATGGACTCTATCCCTAGAAAAATGCACATACATCCCCACAAAAAAATCTGGGGTTTTTCTGCATGTGAATTCAGGTGGTTTATGGAAACCTTGGACATGGGTTAAGGAGTCTTGTATTACATAGTACTTGGAATTCAGAGGTTAGGAAATGGAAAGTCTGAATGTACATTAAACAGGCACTGGAGAGAGAATTCAGATGACAAAGCTGGAGTGAAAGGAAAAGCATTACCCTCATTCTCTGTGTCTTCCCCATTGGTCAGTTCATACAGGGTGAACACGGAGTTGTTCTGGCCACTCCTGGAAACCTATGACACATTAAACAGGTATTAAATAAGGACTGGGAATCTCCTGAGAAGGTAAACTCACCAGCAACGTTTCTCTGACCCAGGAACAGTGCCTACTCCCAAACCAGGACTCACTGTCACCTTGGCAGAGGAGTGGCCTAAAAACCCACAAACCCTACAGGTGCTATATTTGTATGTGTACACACACATTCAGAACCACTAAACCACAGGCCTTCTTCACATGTTTGAGCATTGACCTCTCATTTTGTTTTCCTGTTTGGGAATAGGTGAGTGTGTTTTGTTATATTTGGGTTGTTGATGCTTCTTCCCCTCCTCTCTCACTTGGGAATGTTTAGGGCTGGTGGTGGGTGGGAATCTGGGGGGAGAGAGTCTGTCTTCACACCCACACTGGTTCAGAAGGTCTCTTTCATATTGTGGACAGCCCCATAAGGGTGCGGTGAGGAAGGGGCCCCAAGTTTTTTTCCCCTTCTTTTCCCCATTTATCTTCTGTGGGCAGAGGCTCCAGGCAACAACAGTACTCATGGTTCCCAGTACCGCATTCTCCAAACATAGCCTCACATAGCCTCTAGCCTCCTACAGGCAAAGGAAGGGAAGTTCTGTGCAGCCAGGGAAACTGAGTCATCAGGGAAAAAGAGGCTTGCCTGGAACACCTATGCTTCCTCTTTCTGCCCCTTCCCACTTTGTTCATTCCCAAATATGGGAACACCAGGTATCTGCCGAGCACAGACATAATTCTCCTTTGCCACAGGTCACTGGGGCAGAATAGTCTCACCCACTGATAGATGAGTTTCCCCCATTCTTCTGGCCTCCGCCACATGACCAGGAAGCTAGACTTGTTCTTATCCAACCACTCAAGGTTCCCTGCAAAATAGATACTTATGAAAGCATTATGCTCTAAGAAGGGACAAAGAGGCAAAACCCAAGGTGGAACAGAGTAGAAGAGACTCAGCTTTCAAAAAGAGAAATTCAAGATTTGCTTTACTATCTGAAGGCACCCATTCTCCTCTACCTCTCTTCAGGTATTAGGGCACAGATGGAGAGATCTTTATTTTGTATACCAATGAAGGAAAAGGACCCAGCAAACTGGGCTGTCTACCGTACAAAACACTCTGGGCTGCAAGCCAGGGGGAGAAAACAGTTGTTAAAAGACTTGTGCTAATCTGCCTCCAGGAAAACCCAACTAAGAGGAAAAATAAGGAGTCTGAGGAACCAAACCCACCTTTTTTCCTCAGTTCCTCTAACACAATCTGTATTGATTCCACAGGGAGCTTCCCTGGCTTACGGTTAAGGAATGGTATTAATGGAATGACCTGAATGAAATAAAAATTCTCAGAGCCTCATGCTGAGACCCACCTGCCCCCTTCCTCTTCCTCCCACACAAATATATGTGCAATTTGCCAGAGGAATACAAATTGGCACTTCCTGGATATTGGGGGCAGGAAGGTAAAGAGAAACTAGTCCAATTAACAGGAAGAGTTTTAGAAAATGAAAGGTACTACTATTTCTCACCCCCATCTTCTCTCCTTCCTCCATCAGCCTTTCTTCTCAGATATTTTGGTTATGAATCAGACAACAAAAACAAATGACCCTTATTTCCTGGGAGGAGGAGAGTAGGTGGAGGAAATTACTAAAGGTAGTTCCAGAGTTTGAGCTTCACACAGAAGAGGACAGGAGATTTTTCAAAGTCAAAACAGCTCAGATTGGAAAGCTTGAGGCTTGGCTTTGGGGCAGAGATTCTCAGACCTGCCTGACACCTGATACTCATCACTGCCTAAGACAAAAGGGCTTGGTGCCGCATTTGGGTTGGGGGTTGGGAGTAAACCAGACGTCGGCTACACATACTGGCTCTTTCCCAAGTCCAGTCTCGGTGGGAACTAGTATACGGTGGGTGGAACGCCGGGAGGGGTGTGAAGTCTGGGCATGTGGGAAATTGTGGAAGTGCATGTGTGTGGGCTGTGGAGGAGCCTAAGGGAGGATACGCTGCAGCTTCACGTTGTTGAATAGCGGGCTCTCCTGAGCTTCCATCACCGTCATGCTGGACTGTTTGTGCAGGCGGCAGAACGACAGGACCAGCGAGCACCAGGCAGCCAGCTGCTTCTGCCGAGTGTCCACGTTCGGCTGTAACCTGCCGAGGGAAGCGGGTGGGGCGCATAATTAAAGCGCGTAAGGCAGCGAAAAGAGCACTTGCCGGAGGCGCGTTTGCGGGACAAAGTGAGGGACTGAGGGTGGAGGCAACCGGGTCCCTTCTCCCCCTCCCCACCTGAAGTATCAGGGCTGAGACCGAGGACCCGGGGAGGGGAAGGGAGGCACAGCGGGGCTTTTTGGGGTCTAAGCCTCACGTAAAGAAGGGCGGAAAGCGATACTGCCACGGCCACTCGAAACTCATCGCCATCGTAGTAGCCCAGAAAACCCGGAACCTCCCAGCAAAGGACTTCCGGGCTCCGCTTTCGCACGTCCGAGCAGAAAGCACAGCAGAAACGTTCCGTCGCGGGTCTCCAGAGCTGGGAGGCCCAACTGGAGGGATGTTCCCTACCAGCCAGTCCGTTGCCATTTTGCTAAAACTCCTTACCGTTTGGGGCAGAAAGGACCCTGAGAAGTCTTCTGATTCAACCCCAGAGAAAGGCAGTGACTTCCTCAAAGCAACACACTTTGCAGTAGAACAGAAAGTAGAAAGAACCTAGGTCTCCAAACCCCAGCCTAGGCTTGTTTCTTCTGTTAGGCTTCTTTTAATATTAACAGTTGTGTCAATTACCATTTAATTTAAACGCCCCACAATTCTCCAATCTCCTCAATTCCTATGTCCTTTGACTCCACCATTTCTCAGTGTATGTCCCGGGAAAGGAAATCCAGGGGCAAAATACCTCTAAAAACCGAAATCAGTCAAAGGGAGAAATAAAGTTTAAAACCCGTTTATTGCTTACAAACTGCAGTCCAGGGCCATCTCTCTCTCCTGCTCAGGCAGAAGCCAGCAAGCCAGCTCCTCCCCTTAACCTCTCAGGTTCAGATAAGCCTTTGGTTGCCCAGGATAGAGATGAACTTCTCTCCACCCCTGAGGATATGCAAATGAACTAAAGCCAGGTGAGATATTCTGGAAATATTACAATTTTACCCACACTCAGTTTCCTGCAGCACCCATGGGAGCACATTTTGTAGCATTTATAGCTTCCATGATTCAAACCTGCCATCTCTTACCTCTTCCAGGTCCTCACCTTCCTAGTCTCAAGTCCCCAGGTCTTGTCTGACTCCTTATCCAGTCTATACTACTCAATTCTGTTCTTTGCCTGTGTATGTGCTGGTCAGCTCCCTTCTCCTTCTTCTTTTTTTTTTTTCAGTCCTGGTGAGTGGGGGAGGGGGTATTACTGGAAAAAAAACCCACAGAACATGTTGGCTAAACTTTAGATTTCCTGACTAACCCTTACTGCTGGACTGTCAGTGCACCCAGCACTGTCTTTTACTGACTCTGTGTTACCTCTCTCAGGATAAATGTTCAAACTTTTCAACTTGTCAAGCCATTCCACCTGTCCCCATCTCCCTCCTCTCTGCAGAATGCTCTTCCTTTCTATTTTATGAGACTGAGGCAATGCATGTGAACCTCTTAATCTTTTCCTCTCTGTCTGTCATACTTGATTCATGCCTCAAAACTTCCTCTCCATTTTTCACTCCTTCCTTTTGGACTCAAAGGAAGAAGCATCACTATTCCTTTACAAGTCCAACCATTTCAAATATCTTCGTGCCTCTCCTTTCCAACTTCCTCCAGGTCTTACCATGTTCCCTTTTTCCCTTTCCCTGGCTCCTCTCCCCTAGTCCACAAACATGCTCAAGTCATCCGTACTTGAAAATATGTACTGTTTCCTTGACTGTGCCCCCCTCTCAACATATCTGATCTCTAACCTTCCTCCACCAAGTCCGTCCTTCATTGTCCACAGTTCTGAGTCCACAGAACTACCCAATAAAGATTTGTTGATTGAGTGGCTGAACAATTCAATTGATAATGTCCTTTCAAAGGGCAGCATCTCCTTTGCTTCCATGGCAGTTCTGCTACTGTCTCTCTGATCTTTCCCTTTGTCTCCCATCCCTCTAATTCTTTAAATATGGGTGTTCCTAACCTCAGCCTGCCTTCTTTTCAGTACACTTTCATTCTTAGAACTCTCATCCCTTTCATGGCTTCACAAGGCATTTCTGTGCAGAAGACTCCTAAACCTGTATTTCCAGCTCCAACGTCTTTCCACCACCACTCCCATTTCTAATTCTGTGGGACATAGCAGCTTGTTCCATGTTACCTCATATTCTACATCCTTTTTTTTCATGCTAGCTCCTCCTCCAAATGGCCATTTTCTATTATTACTTCCATCATTGTCCTAGTAACTCAAGTTCAAAGCCTGAGTCAGTCCTAATCTCTCCTCTCCTTCACTTTCTTCATATCCAAAGTCCTGCTTGTGACTTTGTTCCCTCCCCTGTTTTTAATCATCTCTCCTACTTACTTATTTTCCATTTCCCCATTCACCACTCCTTTGGTCCATATTCTCATTTTCTCAGGTCAGGATTATTGCAATAATTTACTAACTCACCTTTTCTATTCTGTCCTCTAGGGGAACACACTCCATCTAAGGCCTAGTCATGTGACAACTCCACAATCACCATCCTCTGACCTCATCTCCTGTGATCACACCTCAGCTAGATGTAACCCCTTCTTCCTTTCACTCAGATAACATTTGTTTTGTACCCCGTCATGATTCTCACCACACTCCATTGCTTTTGTTTATTTTTGCACGTCAGCTCCCCTAATAGATGGAAGCCATTAAGAGCAGAAACCGAGCTCTATTTAACTTATCTTTCCAACACAATATACCATATACAGTGTCTTATACCAGCATGATGTTGATGTATATTAGTAAAATGCATGAAGGCAAATATGGGCCAAGAAGAAGATAGATATATCCTTGGGGAAGATAGATGTATTCATGGAAACAGAACAAAGATTTATCTCAGGTGAAAAATCAAAATGTCCTAGGGAACAGGTATGTATTTAGAGAGATAGATGTGTGTCCTGAGAGATATGAATAGTTTGTCTCAGATAATGAATATGTTCCAGGAAGTATACATCTACGGAATAGACAGATACATCCCAGAAAATGGATATGCATGTATTCAGGGAGGAAGATATTTCAACAAGGAGGGGAGGAAAATCTCTCTGAACAGGCTTCAGGTGCCACAGGGAATAAACAGGTGTCTTTATGGAGAACAAAGTTCTTCTCTAGTATTTCAGTATATAGTTCTTCTCTGTATGAGGACCTGGCAAGATTGTCCCAGGGAGAACTGGAGATGAAGTTCTGGTAAGAACTGGGTCTCACTGTCCAGGGAACACATAGGAGTGTCCATATACAATAATGGTGAGTTGCAGAGGCTCAGTGTGTCCTAGAAAGTGGCAAGGTGTCTTAACGGAGTATCAATACGACTCAGAAAGCTAACAGAAGGGTCCAGCTAAGAACTAGTGCTTGCTATGGAAATGACAGTTATCTGATCCCAGGTCCAATTTCCTCAGCTTTGATCTTTTTCGAGGTTATGTACATCTTCTGGTTGTTGGCTTTAGTGGACACCAGAGGGCAGTGTGCTGTTAGACTGTAAGCCACACCCCCAGGGTCCAGGACAATGTAGGACGCAGGCCAGGGACCTGGAAGGGGGAGTCCTGTGGTGAACCTAGTAGAGGAAGTCCTTGCAGCCTTTGCCCTCAGCCCTGAAGTTCTTAGGGATGGAGTCCTGTTGGTCAGATCATGGTTCCTATTCTCAGGCCCTGGGAGTAAACTGAGGCATGAAAAAGAGGAAAATTCAGGGCTCCTGGGTGGCCCCTCTTCCTTCTTGTGGGAGTCACAGCAGAGATTTCTCCCTTACCCCTCCCCCCTCACCTCCCCAGCTGCAGTTCAGACCGGAAGGGAGTCTCTTCCTGCTTGTTTCCTAGAGCTGGGTTTGGAAGGGGCAGGAAAGGCCCTGCCTTGGGAGGAAGGAGTGTAGGGGTGTGGCCTTCAGGTTGGAGGTGGGGGGTTAGCGGGGGGGGGGCAGGTTCACTTACCTAAGTGAACAAAACAGTGAGGCTATCCAGATTCTTTCAGCTCTGCTGCCTAGAGCTGAGGGTCTGTGGGAATGGCAGAGACTCTGGGAAGGACACAGGCCCCATTGCGAGGGGGGAGATGGTACCAAAATATTTTTATTTTGAATATTCCAGAGTTGTGCCATGACCCTACCGGGCTTCCATTTCCACCAGTCCAAGGATCTGTGGTAGGCAAATGAGAAGAGGAGATAGGAAGGGGAGGAGAGAGACCTGGTGGTGGCAGAGGAAAGGAGTAAAAGGCTGCCAGGAAAAGCTCATGCCACCCTAGGCCTGGGCTTCATTGTCTTTACTCCTCCACACCACAAGGGTGACAAGGAAGGGGATGAGGCAGATGGGGGCTATGATCATGGCCAAGAGCACATCCTCTGGGGGGTCTGAGAAGGTGGGTTGCACCAGGGAGCAGTTGGCAAAGTGGATCTGGTGAGTCTCAAAGATGATCTGTTCCGCCCAGGGATTGGGGAATCCCAGATCAAACATTTCTGCATACTGCTCCAAGCAATATTGAAGGTTGCTATAAGGCCTGGGGGCAGGAAAGGACTAGAGTGAGGGAGGGGTTGGGCCCAAAGAGAGAGTGCCCCACACTCACTCAAGGTCCACCCACAAGGAGCAGGCTCCACTTCTGGCCCCACCACCCTCCAGCACGGCCCCTACCTGCTAATCATGGCCCAGTCGCACCAATCCTTTTTGATAGAGTCCATTTTAATCTTATATTCTTCCCAGCAAAATTGGACATTTGCCTCATAGATCTCCTCCACCGTTTTCCCTGTGGGCACAGATGCTGCGCATTGATCATACCCCAACCCTCTCCAAGCCCTTTGGCCCAGGTATGAACACTGTTCTTGTCTTCAAACATGGTAGCTGCCAGGAGAGCCTCAGAAAGTTTCCCAAGCAAGATACTCCTGACTGATGAGAGTTCTAGATCAGAAAAAATTTAATGCCTTCCACATGCACAGCACTTCCCAGCCTGACATGAGCCTCCACATACACTTTTTCTGGGATCTTGTAAACCACCTGAGGGGTGGCCCAGCTCAGACAGAGCTAGGTGGGGGCTTTGTGGGATGAGAGGAAGAAAGACCAGAAGAAGTCCCAAAAGATAACAGAGAGGAGATTAGCAGGATGTCAATAGTGAGAAACGGACCCTTCTCTACAGCCCTGGCTCTCCTCCTTGCCCTAGTACCCTTCCACAGCCTCTGAGTACTCACCTTCTGACGCCATGCTACCTGGGGTGGGAAGAAGCTGAGCCAGGGACTCCTGGGACTTCAGGACAGCTGTGGGCAGAAATGGGAGAGGGAGGTGGGATGGCAGGGGTCCGGGCAGTGAAGTCTGGAGGGGTTGTGTGGGTGGGAGCTGAGACCTTTGGAAATCAGGGCTACTTTTAGAAGAGGAAGAGGAATAATCCAGGCCCTACGGAGTGCCCCAGTGCCCAGAAAAGAGAAGCTGATTCAAGCAACGTCCCACTCACATCCAGACCCCCAAATCCCGTGCCTCCTCGCCAGCCCCAGAACCCTCCAGACCTCTCTGCGGGGACCCAGCACCCCAGCTTTCCCCAAGTGGGAAGCAGCCCGCACTCTGCCCTCACTGAGATGGGGTCAGGCACTGTCCCAAGGAGAGCCCTGTCCGCCCCCGCCCCCGGGGGCCCGTTCCGGCCTCGCCGTCCAGCCCCTCCAGCCTCCAGAGCCTCCCGCGACTCCCGCCCGGGACCCGGCGCTGCGCTCACCGCCCAGCAGGAGGAGGAGGCGGAGCGCCGCTGGTCGCCCCGCGCGGATTGCAGGGAGCCACGGGCTGCCGCCGGCGCGCTCTGCCCGGAGCGAGGCCATCGCGCGGCCAGCAGGCGAGCAGGGGCGGCGGCGCTGAACCGGCCCGGGCGGGGGCGCCTATATCCCCAGCCCCAGCCGCAGGAAGCCGCGCCGTTTCCTCGCAGGGGCTGGGACGGCTGCGGCCACGTGGGGGGCGGGGGCGACGCCCGGGGCTGGCGTGCTGAAGGGGGAGTCGCTGCCCCACCCGGCTCTGGCGCCCGCCGCTGCCTCCGCCTGGTCGGCGTTGGCGCACCCTTACTTCTAGCTCACCCTGTGGGGCTGGACAGCTCCCCTCGTAACCCCAGCGCGGGGTTCCATTTCCTGGGCTCGGCCGCAAGGCGCCCAGGACTCGCCCGGGTCTCCATGCATCCGTTCCCGGGTTTCTAGTCGCCCTTTCTATTTCGCGGCGAGGTAGTGGGGAAGGGGTGGATAGGAGCTGCTCTCGGGGACCTGGAGAAGAGGGAGGGTCTGGGAGCGCAGAGGGCCTCTCAACGCCGCAGGATCTAAGGCAGGGGTTTAGAGCTGTCCTGGGCCGTGGGGGAAGGGGCGCCTGGAGCTGGGCTCAGAGTTCCCTTTCCCAGGGAACACCCGTTGATGTCAGCCGCTGGCCAAAACGGGGAGGAGAGGGAGCTGGCCCTCCGGAGTCGGGGGAAAGCCTGGGATTAGGGGTAGAGGGGAAATCAAAAGTCTAAGTACCTTCCCTTTGAGGCACGTCCTGGGGCCTAGACCCACAAACACGGTTGGGAGGAGGGGCAAAAGTAAGGCTATGCAGTTCCCAGGAAGAAGGTGGCCACAACTCTTCAGGACCGACGTCGTGAGAAGGGATGGGTTTAGAACCTACAATGTGTGCCCCATTCATGAGGTGGGTACTTTATTATCCCGTTTTTACAGAGCAAGAAGTTGAAGCTCTGGAGAAGGAACTCTCAGAACTTCAGTTCAGAAACTCTGAGTTCTGCTTCTATCTTCCTACTATATAGTGTGGAATGTCTTCAGTTACCTTCATGAATTCTGTTTCCTTCCATGTGAAATAAGGACATTACCCTCCTCATTAAATGTAGTGAGGATGACATAGGTAAAAGGACATTGCTGTCACTCAGCAGATGCTAGTTTCCTTTTCCCCTTTCCTAAGAACTAGTCTAAGGTCACACTGCTGGGAAACAGCAAGGCTGAGCCTGGGGCCCCAGGGGCCATGACTTCTGCCATACCGCAGCTGTGTGAGTCCTGAGCCGGAGCTTCATTAGCCTGAAGCAGACAAGCAGCCCAGGAGCTGGTTTGGCCGTGACATTCAACTCCAGACACAGCTGTCAGCATTGAACTTCCCTTCCTAAATTATTCTCAGACACTGACCCTCGGACTCAGCTGCTGTTGCTGTCCCAGTTTATTGACTTCTGCCCACCACAAATTATTTTCCATGATCTCTCTTCAAATCATCATCTCTGGGGCTTAGGCTCTTGAATCATGGCCACTGATAACCTTGTCCTCCTCCATGGCTAGGGTCAAGAGATTGCTTTAGCAAAGCATCCAGAGGGAGAAGGCATCCCTGCCCACTTGGCATGAGTCCCCAAACCCTCCTGGTGAGAGTCACCTTTTACAGAAAAGAGCCAGGCAGCCTCAGAGCTACTTCAGTCCAGGGACCAAATCCAAACCTTCCCTCCCACCAGTGATTGCCCTTTAAAAAGGAAATAGGGTCAAGAGACATATCTGGGTGAAAAGAGTGGAGGAGGAAGCGAGTGGCAGAAAGCAAAATGAACCATTTCCACTGGGCTGAGGCCAGAAGCACCTGAATCCACTGTGAGTCAGGACTGGGGATGGGGTCAAGATTATAGCTGACAAAAGAAAATGTTTGACTTTAAATAGGTCAGTATGGTATCATTGATAAAAACAAATATTGGTTAGGATTCTGAAGGCAGATCCTGCCTCTGTCTTGCTGTGTAACCTTGGGTAGATAGATCATTTCATGTCTCTGGAGCTCAACAGTTTCATGTATAAAATGACCTTAGAATCAATGGGAAAATATAGATGACCTGGTAAAAGTGTTATTTTTAGCCTAGAAGTAGGGTTAAGATTGCATCCTGATGTGGAGACCTCCGAAGGAGAGCTTGTAGTCATTCCTAAACTTGGGAGTCCAAATCTTCCCTTGGAGAATCTGCGAATTTTCTCTCCTCCTCATTTTCCTTTTCCCACTTTTCCTTACCAGTTGAATGTTTGGCTAGTTCATTGACCCCTAGAGTTATCCTGGTAACTGGAGATCAGCTATGGTTGTCCTTTGGGGCTGAACGAGGTCTGAATACCTCACTTTACTCTTCCAAGTTGCCATAGGAAATAGTCCCTTGTTCTGTAGCAAGAGGACAGAGAAGGTCTTCATTAGGGACACAGAGCCTGCTTCTTTCATGGGAAGTCCCATTTTCTACCTATGGGGGCCCTTACCTTCCCTTTCTAAGCCTACTTCTACCTTAAAATATATTTTTTTTCTATAAAAATATACTTTTTAATTCCAAGTAATACATGAGTATATACTCATTGCAAAATATTTAAGCACAGAAAGCTTTATACCCCATTTCCTTTCTCACTCACCACCCTACATATTTGGACTAAAAAAGAAGCATAAATGGGATTTAATACCCCTGTTGTTTAGTGACTTAATAGTATGTCTCAGGTATCTTTCCATAATACCATGTATAGATGTGGCTCTTTCCTTTTAACTGTAGTATAGTATTGTCTTTAATCTTTTTTTTCTTCTATCCAGTGGAGTCTGGTTTTTAAGTTCCCTACACACTCTCTTATTCCACTCCAACCCCTAGTCCTTGGGGAGAGAGGAATATGGTTTGGGTCCAGCTGAAATTTCTGGCCCCAACCTAGATTGACTTCTCCTGGGTAGGGATTCTACTGCCCTGCAAATTTCCCTTCTTATTACAGGCTAAGGGCCATCCTGCTGGAGTGCCATTTCTATAGAAGCACTGGAGGCCTCCTACGTGGTGAAATTACATGTAGAGAATCCTAGAACTAGAATCCATGCAGTGTGAAGACATTCACACATACTGGCCTTGTCCCTAGCTGTCTGTAAAATAAAAAGCACAGTGCAGGGGAAGACGTAAGAGAGAGTCAAGCTCAGATAAGCAAGTCCTGCCTGGGAGGGGCTGATCCTTCCAAGCTGGTGAGAGGAGACAGACTTCTTTAGAGGGCAGGGAGGCAGCAGGGAGAACCAGAAGCGCTGCATCCAGAGAGCCAGCTAAGGGAGGCAAGACGAAGGGGTAGGGGCATAACTACTCCATCTCTCGCCAGTCTCCTCATCTCCAGAATGATGGCATATTTAGTATGAGGAGCATGACAACCTCTCAGAAGGAAGAATGGTTATTAGAGAAAACTGACTCTCAGTTTGGTAAAAACACCACCACCACCAACAGAGAAACTGGCCAAGCCATATCCGTCATCAACTTAATAGTAGCTACCATTTATTGAACGATACACAGTGTGTTCTCTGACACATGTGCTGAGTGCTTTGCAAGTGTTTCTTAAAACCTTACCACCATACCATCAGAATTTTCTTGTCCATGGGTGAAATGGGGAAGCATGAGTGATTTGCCAAATGTACTAGAGTTAATAATTGGCAGAGGCCAGTTTTGAACCCAGAACTGCTTGATGCTAAGCTTCGTGTCTTAACCATTATGATTTGTTACCTCTTTCTCACTCTAAATCAGAATATTAATTCCCTACTGGGTCTGGAAAGGAGGGGAGAAGAATAGAGAGTTTCTTCTAGGACTAGAATGACCCCTCCTGAAATAAGATCCCGCTTCACCCAACTATGTGCACACAGTGTCTCCCCACTTCCTTGACCCAGGCTGGACCATGACATCACATAGTAGAGGCTGTTTTTCTAAGAAGGACCTAGGCCAGCTTTATAAGAATGACGTTCAGACAGCATGACTGAAGAGGACCGTGGCCAAGTGACCACAGCATACAGCCAGCAGGGCTGAGAACACTGCTGCTCCCTCGGCACCTGGGGCTGACTCATGATTGCTGTCAGGACCCAATGCCAGATGCCAGGATTGCTTCCACCCTTCCACCATTCCTGAGGACTGTCCTGTGAAACCACCCCAGAGCCCTTCTGCCCCCTCCCAGTGTTCCCGGAGACTAGATGTTGTATAACAGGGAATGCCTTGAAGGTGCTAGGCAGTATGCTCAGCACTTCATACAAACTGTTTCATTTAAAACTCACAAAACTCTATTAAATTAGGTACCATAGCAACCCACTTTACAGATGAGGAAGCTGAGGATCAGAAATGTTCAGTAAATTGTCCAAGATCATATAACTAATACAGATACTCAGGTCTTTCTGATGCTGAAGCCTGAGCACTTAGCCGCTGCTCCACAATACCTGATGGTAGTCAGCCTGCGAGACAGAACCAAATAGGAAAGGGCAACCAAACAGGGCTCCTCGTAGCACAGAGGGCCTTCCCCAGTCAGGACGACCCGTCCCTTGACTATGCTTGCTTCACCTACAGACAGGTTCTTTTCACATTGTTTCCCCAAGACTTTAATGCATTAGATGGGCAATGAAAAAACCCCCCCATGATGTTATGAAATAAATCATTTTCTATATCATAACAAGATCCAGTGTATGTTAAGCAAACATGATACTCATGTGTTTACGCTGTGTCGTATCTGTAATGTGAGCTTAAGTAATACTATAAAAAGTAATTTTCCTTACCTGTAAAATGGAGATAATAATATCTGTAAGTTATAAGATTTAAAGCACTGAGAGCAGTACTTGGTTCATAGTCAATGTCTATTATTATTATTACTATTTCTATCGGTTTAGTGGTTAAGAGCACACACTTCGGAGTTAAGCAGACTTGAGTTCGAATCCCAGCTCCATCTCTTACTTAACTGTATGTGACCCTTTGCAATTACTTAGCTCTTCTGAGCTTGTTTTCTTATCAGAAAAATGAGGTTACTTGCATGTATTTCACTGAGTAGTGGAGATAATACATGTAAAGCATTTGGTCCAATGCATAGCGCTAGTAAGAGAGCGATAAATGGTAGTTACCATCATAATGTGTAACACATAGAGTTATGACAACTATATTTCCAAGATATTCTGAGATCCTTTCCAGTTCCATAATTTTGTTCTTTTCATTACATAATACTCCTACTTAACAGAATACAGACTTTGGAGTCAGACAGTCCTAGCCTGAATTTGAATTCCGTCTCTCCTATTCACTAGCCATGTGGCCATGGCCAATATTGTCAATTTCTCTGAGCCTCAATGTCCTTCTCTGTAAAACGGAGGTAACAATGCCTACCTCCCAGGCATCTTGCAAGGATTACATGAGAATGATGTAGGTTCACACCCAGTCCAATGTCTGGTGATGATGTGAATGCTAAAGGTGATTTGTTAAATCTATAAGTAAATGTGATTTATTTTTGTTCTTTTATGTACATACAATGTAATGTTATGAATATAATCTATAGATGTACGTATTATACTTTGCTTGCTCCCACAGTGTTTCGGGTCTCTGTAGCATGGTACCCAATCCTAGCTACAGTGGGGTTCAAAGGGCCATAGCATCAGCAGTGTGGGACCTTGATGATAAGCCAGGGAAGAGAGAAGGGGAAGTCACAAAACCAAGGGGAACTCCCCTTTCCTGTCTGGCTAGGATTTGTTTGTCTTCCACACAGGCTGTTCCCGGCTGATACGGGGGTCTGTTGAGTGTTCAGTTTTGATTGGCATCTCTAAGACAGAGGGAGTAAGAAGCCCCTTGTCTTTTAAAAACTTTTCCTCTGAAATTGCAGAGTAGAGTCCCAAACATGTTTCTCCTTCTGGCGCCAGTGGTGAGAACAGAAAGTCATGGATAGAATCCAGAATCATGATGTCAGAGGTAGAAGACCTCAGAGAAAGGAGGAGATAGGGTGGACTGGTTCAGAGCATGGGTTTGGGGGTCAGAATGACTGGGTCCAAATCCTGGCCACATCACTCACCAGCCGAGTGACCTTGGGCAAGCTCCAGAATCTCTTTAAGCCCTAGTTTCCTCAGCTGTAAAAGAGGATAAGAGTATTACTGACTTCATATAAAATGATATGATCCATTGCAAAGCACTTCGCACAATGCCAGGCACTTGCTGAATGGTCAGTATTGGAAGGCTATAACCATTTTTCTAGTTCTGCAGTTTTATAGTTGAGGACCCTGATGGCCAGAAAGGAAGCACAGTTCATTAGCTGTCCACCCCATCAGGGCTAGTTCCCAAGCAGAGCCTTGCCAAAGGCGTATCCCGTGGGATCAAGGCCCTGCATTAGCTGTGCCAAGAGAGCAAAAC
The DNA here is from genome assembly GCA_032199065.1 of Smutsia gigantea. Taxonomy (NCBI): domain Eukaryota; kingdom Metazoa; phylum Chordata; class Mammalia; order Pholidota; family Manidae; genus Smutsia; species Smutsia gigantea. The sequence goes on from JAVSCE010010160.1 coordinate 66,103, forward strand.
TGGGCAGCACCACCCTAGCTGTTGGGCTGGAGCTTTGAGAGTATGTGCAAAGCAAGGCATGAATCCCACTCAAGTAATCACCAAAAGAGAAAGCCTCTTCCTGCTGGAATTATTTATTCTGTAATTAACAAAGGCTAAGGAGGTCCTTTCTAGTATTTTGGCTTGAAGACTCAGAGTTTTTACTTATAACTGCCGTGGACAAGGGTTTATTGTGGGCCTGTTCTTACTTGCTGAATTGAATGCATTATTATGATCCCTCAGCAACAAGGGGTCAGGAGCTAAGTACCTGGGGCGGAAAGCTGGGATTTTGAGATCAGACGACAGAGTGTCCAGGAGTGGAGAGGCTTCAAAAACCAAGCCATGTTTCCAGGCTCAGTAATGTCCAGACCTCAACTTGCTTTGGAGCCGCCTTTGCCTCTAAGTGTTCGGGGAGGGGTCTGGCACTTCAGCTGGCCCCACTGAGGCCTGGGCAGCAGCCACAGTTCTTGGTGACCTTCACGCAGGCTTTTAGGTTGTGCTTCACTTTGTTTTGTTGTTTGTTTCTGCACAGCAGGGTGGCCTTTCCCTGCTTCTGGGTGGGAACTGGAGGGGGAGGGAGTATAGTTTGCTCCCATCTCCACAGCTGTGTTTATACTTCCCTGTCAGGGGCTGTCTGGGGCCCAACCTTGCCTCAGTCCTCTGTGTCTCCTCAGGAGAATTGCTATTTGATATCTCTGTGGTCTCTACAAGGGAGGGGCAGAAGGGGCCAAGGGGTTACCATACAAAGGGGGCTGGAAGGAGGAAGGGAGGAAGATTGAGAGGGAGGTAGGAAGGATGCGGAAAGCTCTGTTTAAATTCTGGAAAGCATCATCTCCTTCCTTTTCTACCAGTGGCCCAAAGACCAGCAGGGCACAAAAGTACACTTAGAACTTGACCACCACAGAAGGAACAGAGTATGTGATATTTCATTTCTAATCACTGGGTTAAACAAAAATCTCACTTTGTGATGGGGATGAGTGCACAGAGCAGAACAGTCTTCCCTAAGCCTTCACTGGGGCCAGTGGTCAGAGATACAGTACATTAAAGTCAATAAGATCATGTTAAAGTACATGCAAATTAGGAAAGCTTTAAGAAAATGGTCAAGTAAATAATGCTTTTCTCCAGGGAGCAAGTTGAGCTGGTATTAATCAGTATACTAGCATTGCTGGACTCTCAGCCAACCCCAGGAGAATGGCTGCCAAGGCAAATCAGGCATCAGGTTTCAGAAATTAAACACATAATTTTATTTTTCTGCAATATGGAACTTTCAGAAAAAGAACCAGCTTTATTAGGCTACTCAGCACACTTTGTCCAGTTTCTTTCAGCCCTAGAGGCCTCCAATGTAAGAGCAAGATGAGCAACTGGAAGCCAGGAGTGACACAGTCATTCCTTTCTCCCATTAACTGCCTGGGGGTAGGGCTGGGAGGAGTGGGGCAGGGGTGGTGGTTCTGTTTTTCAAAGGTCTAGTTGCTGGCACTTGCCAACGGCTTTTCTGCGAATTTATAGGACAAAGACCCGAAGGGTTGGAAAAGAAAAAGTTGTAGAGAAAGATCTGGCCAAACAACGATTGGCTGATAGTGTCTCATGGACCACAGTCAGCTAAGAGCCTGGTCTTAGGAAAAACTCTCTCCCATCACAATGAGGAACAAATTGACAAATTTTCCCCAAGAACTTCACCCTTATTGGTGACGTGGAAAGCTGTTTTTATAATCCTCCAGTGAACAAGGATTATTAAACCCTGGGTTTAGTCCTATGCCAAGTATAGTGATGGATATGAAAGAGGTGTACAGCGTGATAGTGAGTGTGATGTGGTACTGGCATTGAAGCAACCAAGGGGGCTGGGAAGCCTTAGTGAGGAGGTGGAACTTGAACTGAGCTTCAGTCTGATGTACAACTTTGACATAAACCCCCTCACCTTCCTTCCTTTCCACCTCAAAATATTTCTATAACCAAATTTTGTTACTGCAAAACTTCTTGGTATGTCTCCTGTTGTCACTTGGCAAGCCCTCCTGAAGCAATGTTGTCCACTCCCATGATGCTAATTGCCAATAATAAGGTGATGGTTCCCAAATCTCTCTGCAGTCTCAGTCCTGACATTCAGACCTTTGGAACATCTCTCCTTAGAGAGCTCACATTCTTTTTTTTTTAAAGCTGTTTCCCTCTCCTTTTTAACCCACATTCTTTGTTCCAACAATTATTTGTGTAGTGTAATGGTTCTCAAATTTGATTACACAGTGGAGTCACCTAGGATGCTCTCAGAATTCTTGCAGCCCAGGCAATACCCTAAGACCAATTAATCAGACTCTCTGGAGACAGGAAGCAGGCATCAGTAGTTATGAAAGATCCCCAGGTGATTTAAATGTCAGCCATATTTGAGAACCACTTGATCCAGAAGGCAATGAGAATGGAAATGAACATCACTGTAAATTGCCAAGGATGAAGGAATAGTTGCCTTGATTTGGTAGTTAATTGGATAGCAGAAAGAGAAAAACAGCAAAGTCAAAGTTTGTGATATAAGGAAAAGAATACTAAATCTGGAATCCAGACATCTGAACTTAAGACCTGACAAAGCAAGTTTTTATCTGTGTAAGGCAAGCCTTTCAACTCCTTTATGCCAGAATAGCCTTGGGTGTAAAACTGAAATCCTCCCTACTTCATAGTTATTATATGAAAAAATAAACACTATAGGCTCTTGTAATTACACATTTTGAGACAAAGTCAAGGTAATGTTATTTTTGTATTTTGAATTTTTTACTTAACTTTATATGTTGAAATAACTTAAGGTTTATAGAAGCGTTGCATATGTTAAGAGTTCCTGAATACCCTCAGCCAACTTCCTCAAATGAGGTACAGTTGCCAAAAGCAGGACTAAAGACTGACTGATGAAGTACTGCTAACTGATCTACAGACCTTATTCTAATTTCATCAATGATCCCACTAGTGTCCTTTTTCTGGACCACGATTCAATCCAGGATCACACATTACATTTAGTTGCCATGTGTCCTCAGTCTCCTCTAATCTGGGACAGTTCACCCTCTGTCTTTCATGCCCTTGACATTTTTTAAGATGTTGATCAATTATATTGTAGATTTCCTCTTATTTTGGATTTGCCTGAAGCTTCCTCATAACTATCAGCCTATGCATTTTCTCAGGAATACTATGGAAGTGATTTTGTGCTCTTCTCATTGTATCATATTGAGAGGTACCTAGTATCTCTCATCACTAGTGATGTTAACTCTGATCACTTGGTTAAGATGATGTCTACCAGATTTTTCTCCTGTAGTTACTATTTTTCCATTTGTAACCTGTAGGTATCTTGTGAGGAGATATTTTGATAAAAGGCTATTAATTTGAATCCAAGTGGCTAGGACAGCTATTGACAGAAATAGGGAAGTTGGGTGTAAATAAAGAAACCAGAATAATTTAGAGGCCACAGATGGGTGTTTGAAGTGTTGGTAGGTGTGAGGGATCAGTATGAAGCGGTTTGAGGTTGGTTTCAAATGCTCGAGCGAGACCTGGCTTGTCACCAGCGTGTGGGCACGGTGCAACCTTAAGATCTTTAAGCAGGTATCAGCGGCTCCGGGGCGTTTCCCAAGAAACTAGGTCTCCTGACAAAGAGGCCTTGAAAATCGTAGGACTCCGACTACATCTTCTAACACTCCTGACAGGGTTGATGCCACCGGACAGAAGTACGAAGAAGGGAGCCAGGTGGTCTGACCCGCAGGGGTGTGGACGTCGCAGTGCGCAGGCGCCTGGCGGGAGCGCGGGGCGGGGCCGCGGCGCGGGGGCGGGGCCGTGGTGCGCAGGCGTCCTAGCGGCGGGTCCCTGCGGCTCGGGATGGAGGGTGAGTGAGTAAACAAGCCCGGGCCGGGCGGTGGGGCCGGGCCTCGGCACCTCGCCACCCGGGGCCTGAGAAAGGGAAAGGCGAAGAGGTCAGAGAATTGGGAGGAAGCGGAGGGCCTCACTGCTTACCTGGCCGGGGATAGCGGGGCGCCCCTCCCTGTTCCAGGTCTGGGGGTGAAGGGACGCCCAAGCGAGAGAGCCCCCGGCGAGGACTGCGTCTGAGGCGGGGAGGGCAGCGTATCCGGGGAGGAGGAGCGGCGGGGGCGGGCCCGGGACTGGGACTCCCGTTGGATGGGCGGGGAGGGCCGGTGGGCGGGAGCCCCAGCGCTGAGAGGGCTCGGGTGGGCGGCGGCACCTGCCGGGGGCCCTCCGAGAGGTGGGCTCCCAGGGACCTGGGGCTGTGACCGGAAGGTCCAGCCCTGGAGGCTCAGCTTGCGATAACTTCGGGAGGTGTTGAGGAAGGGTGGCGGTAAAAACGGGGCTGGGACGAGGGTGAGACGAGCGGGGTTCCTAAGGCGCAAAATGTAAGGGGGCGCTCTAAGGGTTGCGCAGGTGCCCAGCGTCCGCTTCGGTTTTGCGCGCTGGGCGGGCGCCTCGCTCGCCTCACCCCAGACCCGGCCCCGAGTAAGAAAGAGGCTGCTGCTCTCCAGATTTGGTCTAGCGCCAATCCCTGCCCACCCGAGAATTCTCCTGAGGATTGAATGATAGAAGAGAAAGCGCCTTGAAGCAAAGGCAAGGTGTATTTGGGACTTGCCTGCTTGGAAATGTGGGACAAACTTATTTTGGTACAGAGTGACTCCTGAGAAATTGTTTCGGGGATGTGGGTGGAAGGGATGTGGAAAGATGTTAGTGCCGTGGGTGGAATATCGAGAGTGGGCTTTTGCTAAGTAGCCTTGGCATCGAGCCTGGTGCTGGAGGGGTGAGGATGAGGGAAAAGAACCGAGGCAGACCAACAAGTTGTGTGTGCGCGAGCCCCGCGTTCAAAGGGTGGATCTCTTCCTCCACGTTTGCTGCCATCACGTCTTTGAAGAGCACTCCCCTCCTCCACACACACACATCAGTGCTTTTAAGGGTAGAAAACCGGCACTGAATGAAGTGTCCAGCCCCAGAAGTTGCTAATTCTATCAGAGGTTTCAGTGAAGCTTGTCTTTTTTAAGCCTTGGAATCCCCAGGGCTGGGATGGTGTGAGGTGGGTGTTAGGAGATAAGTCCTTTTTTTTTTCCCCTTAAACACATTTATAGTGGAGGAAAGGACCATGTATAAAAATGTAATATTTTTGTCAAGGTTTATGCTGTGTGTATCCCAGTGTGAATTAAATCTTCCAGGCAGGGATGTTTTATTCACCGATGTACCCCTAAGCACCTACAACAGTGCTGGGCACACAGTGGGTGTTTGATGCATACTTGTGGAATAAATAAATAGTGGGCAAGATCATAGCTTTCTGGGAGTGCGGAGATCTGGATCTTGGTCCTGCCACTAACTGGCAAGTAGTGTAGACCAATCATGGAACTTGATACTAAGACCCAACTTTAAAACTTCCTGAGGTGGAAATGACTAAGTCTTCATTATGGTGTTACTTTAATTCCCATTGAAACAGCACTAGCGTAAGGAGCCCAGGATTTAAAAAATGAAACTTTACTCCCAACTAGACTTTTGTGAAAAGAGAAAAGGTGAGAAAATGTAGTCAAACTTGTTTCTCTTATACTTACTTGCCTTTGAACTAGTGTGCTTTTTCAAAAGTATTTAAAATATTAATGTCTAATTCTTGAGATCTAACGCTTCCTTAGTCCTGTGGGTAACAGTTCCTGCCTTTGATTTGTGCCTTACATGACGCATGTAACAATTCATTTCATTAAACGTATCTTTTTCCTTTCTTGGACTATGTTTAAAAAGTTTCTACTTTGTTGACTAGCAACTTCCCAAAAAAGTTTGAGGCAGCAAAACTAAAAACACATTACATAGGGTAGTTAAACTAAAGAGAAAAGTGAAGATAATTATACTAGTTAGATTAGGATTGAGGAGGAGAGTTTAAAAAGGAAAAACTGCTCCTGGAGATACTTCCATTCCAGAAAGTCCCAGGGTTTTATTTATTTATTTATTTAAATTTGTCCAAACTGTGAACTGGGCTCCTTCCTTTCTCTTTAGCCCATTAGCCTTGTCAGTTGGGACCTCAGTGCACCAGACCTTAAAGTTATGAATTATTTAATAGGTAGGTAGAGTTTTGTGCCTCTGGTGTGTTGTCCACTTGCCCTAATACTTCGATTCAGAATATTAAAACACATCTTGTATTTATTGAACAATAATGAGCAGTCAATAAATATTAAGCTTTGTGCTGGTATAGTACAGAACTAGCCAAGATAGGGCCCCAGCCTGTTAGAAGATTGCTTTAACTCTTGGATACCAGCATTATACATCCTAAGAGCAAGCATTTTCCTTTGCATCTCATGAAAACAAATCCTGCTCGGTTCTCACCATTGTCTGCAGTACTGGTAACCTGATTCTTTTAATAAAGCAACACAAAAAAATATTAATGCTGTAATTTTATTTTAAAGAACTCAAGGTCATAGCTTTCTGTTGGTAAGGTTCTTTCTATGTATAGTGCCCAGGAGTTCAAACTAATAAATGTAACTACCTTGGGGAAGTGGGAGGGTATAACTAATGATGTGTTTAATAGATCCTAGTTGAAGGATCTATCAGGCTGTGTACCTAGCCACAGAATTGATTTTAATGGGTATATTGATAAAATTGGTGATCACCAGAATGACTCAACTGTGAGCTCTTTGCAGGGATAGGTTCATCCCCACTGTTTGTATTTCAACTCCACCATGAACTGTAAAGGAAAGAATGAGAGTGGATGAAAAAACTTAATAGTTTGGGACTTTTATACCGTGATCTTAATCTCTCAAAGTTTAAGAATATTGTTCCTTAAATGGGGATAAAATAAAATTTCTAGAGACTTTTACATTTTTTATAGTTTTTTTATAGTTAATGGACCTATCCCCAAACATTTCAATAATATTTTCCCATTTCTAACTAGTTGACAGACTGCATTGAAGTTTTAGCCTTTGAAGCAACTCGAGATCCAGTTTTCTGGGGAAGGATTTCCAAGTTTTTTTAGCTTTCTTTTCCTGTAGAGATTTGACATGTAAATAAGATAGTTCTTATTTCCAGTTTCAGTCTTTTTTCAAAATAACCTTTTTTTTAGAACAGTTTTAGATTTACAAACAAAAAATTATAAAGATAGTACAGGGAGTTTCTCCCAAACCCACACTCAATTTCCCCTTATTATTAACATCTTAACATTAGTATACATGTAAGTTTTTTTTTAGTTGCTGTTGTGTTGTTTTTTGTATTTGTTTGGTATCATTAATATACAATTACATGAGCAACATTGTGGCCACTAGATTCCCCCCATTATCAAGTCCCCACCACATACCCCACTATAGTCACTGTCCATCAGTGCAGCAAGATACCACAGAGTCACCACCTGTCTTCTCTGTGCTACATTTAACATTTTTTATAGTTAATGGACCATATTGATCATTCTGTTATTCATTCTGAAGTCGCTCGAGTTTTAAAAGGTCAAATTACCTACAGATTTTTAATAGTATAAGTTTCTAGAAAATACTGGATTGATCTATCATCAAAAAAGACTTATTTTTTATTTTATCAGCTTTATTGAGGTAAAAATTTACATACAATAAACATCACTTTATGTGTACAGTTCAGTGTGTTTTCATGAAAGTTCAAAGACCATCACCACAACCAAGGACTAGAACATTTTCATCATCCCCAAAGTTCTTTTATGCTCCTTCATTTAATCTCTTTCCCCCTGACATCCAATGATATGCTTTCTGCCATTGAAGATTTGCTGTTTCTAGACTCATTCTAGTAGAATGTCTTATAGTTGTAGTTTTTTGTGTCTGACTTCTCTCCCTTAGTCTAATGGTTTTGAGATATGGTATACATGTATAGGAACAGTTCATTCTTTTTTATTGCTGAATAGTATTACATTGCATGTAAGTACTGCATTTTGTATCCATTTAACAATTTATACGTTGTTTCCACTTTTTGTCTCCTATGAGTAAAGATTTTATTAACATTTGTGTACAGGTCTTTGTGGGAACATGTATTTTCGTTTCTTGTGGATGAATAATTAGAAATTGTATGCCAGATTGTATGATAAGCATATATTTAACTTTATTTTTTAGAAAACTGGCAAACTGTTTTCCTAAGTGACATTTCCACCAGCAGTGTATGAGGATTCCAGTTGCTCCACATCTTCACCAAAAATTGGTATTATCAATCTTTTTGATTTTAACATTCTGGTGGGTGTGTAACAGTATGTCATTGTGGTTTTAATTTGCATTTCTCTAATGGCATTGAGTATCTCTTATGCTTATTTGCCATTCCTATATCTTTTTTGTTGAAGTATCTGTTCAGATTTTTTTGCCCACTTTTGTTGGGTTATCTTACTATTGAATTGTAGGAATTGTTTATATAAAGATTTATTTTTAAATTTTCTGACCAAAGCAGCCTATGTTATGGAGTTAATTCAATGTGTGAGAATAATGAAAAGCTTAGTACTTATAGAATGCTGTTTTGCATATGTAAATAACTAAAAAATAGGTTTAGTAGAAATATAAAGTATCTTTGTGTGCTACTCCTTTTGCCCAAGATAAATGAACCCATTCGGCAAATCTGTTCCAGTGAATGCTGAATTTTTTGTTTGCCTCTTTTTTTTAAACCTTTGAAGTGAAAGTTGTTGGTTAGTGTCCAGATGCTATGAGAACCTGCCTTATGGCTTTGTTTCAGGTGTTTATTATAATCATACCTATCTGTTCCAAATAGTGTGTCTCATCTGCCTCATACAATGTGGGGACTGACTAACTGCCAAATAAATTTTTAGAAACATTGAAGACCCATTAAAAAGCCAACTGAAGTAAATATTGGATCATGGTCACTTGAGATTCAAATATCACTTTAATTATAAAAGGAGGAAGTGTGCCTTATTTTACATCATGATTGGTTAAAACTCAGTGGCATTTTTGTGTAAATGTGTATACTGCTCTGCCCAAATAAAGCCCTTAAGTAAAATTAGAAGTGATGCCATTAATTATTGGACTGTTGTGGTGTGTTTACATCATCTCTTTTGACAGTGGGAGATCACATTTCAGTTATAAACATACTAATAACTTTAATAAAAATATTGATACTTTTCTGCAGCTCTCTCCTCTGAGAAATCTATGCACATACACCCCCTACCAGCTGTGGATTATGTTCTTTTCCATTACTTGATCTCCAGTTTTAAATGGAGGGAACAACCTGCCCTGAGCTTACTATATCAAAAAGGGAAATGATTTCCAAAAGTAATGGGAGAGGAGTTGAGTTTAAAATCATTTTTTAGGAGGTTATGATATCTCACTGAATTGTAATCTGTAACATGTGAGTCGTTTGGGTCTCAATCAGGGTAACCTGAAGTTTCTTAGGCAGGCTGTTGACCCCTACATTTGAACCATTTTTTCATTTCCTGGAGCAGAGTATTATTAAAACTTGTTCAAGGAAGAAATTATATGAGCAACTATTTAATATTACATGTGAGTGTGGTGTATTTTCTTAAATAGTTTTATCATTCAAAAAATGAGTCCTATTTTGGCCCCATTCCATAGAGGAATGAGAAGTAAGTATTTAAAAGAGGTAAAGGGAAGAGAGAGCGTGCAATTCATAGGGAAGAAATTCAGGTCAGCCTAATTTTTTTTATAACCCAGCACCTTAGCACTGTGGGACTCAAATTCTTAGATTATGTGGTTGTTGTTTCATTACCTTCCCTGAGAGAGAGAATATTTAACTCACAGGGAATTCTGTTTTTTGAGCTTGAATCACTTGAGTTAACAGTAAATGCAGTGAATCTGTCTACTTCTTTGTTATTCCTTCCTTCCTTTATTAATCCTTTAAATTTAACATAGGTACACCAATCCTTTTGGTTCTTCAAAGGAAACATTCAGATACAATTATTTTAAAGTCCACATGCAATGAGATATTATAATTGTGATCTGATTACGGCAGGGTGTGACGGTGGATTAAATTTTGTTATTTTCTTGTTTGTACTATTATGTCTTACAGGGAGAGATGGGTAATTTAAAAATAGTCCTTTAGAAGAAATATGATATTCAACTCCAAAGGAAAAAAATGATTTTCAGAAATTAAAAAAAGACCTAAAACTTTAATTTCTGTTTCAAATTTTGGCTCTTTATAATGCTTTCAGAAATTTAAACTGTTAGGTGAAATGACTAGAACTAGTTCTCTAGGAAAGCTGAGTAGTTAATATAGAGTAAAAACATAATCTTGTAGGTTTTATTGAATTTTTACATGTACATAATATTTGTTCTTTCTCTAAAACAGTTGATGGGCCTGCTGGTGAGCCTAGAAATTGGTTCTGTAAAGCAGAAAAGCAGACTCGGTTAATTGTGAGAATGTATTTGTACACACGACTGGAATGATATAACTGAATAAAGGACCCTTCCCAAATGGCATCAAGTATTCAGACCTAACTTACATGCAGAAATAGTGATAGCAGAGACCTCAAAGGATATAGTTCTGGGGGAGCATCCTACTGAGGGTATCAGGGTCTAAATGTGCTCCGCTGACTTAAAACCCCTACCTTTTCTCTTTTGAAAAGCTGAACATTTGTTTTGCTTTTGTGTCTTGCCATTCCTCCAAAGGACAGAAGGCACAATATAAAACCTGATACCTCTCCTTGCATTCTATGAGGTAGGTAGAGTGTGTTACAACATGTACTTCTTCAAATTTTGAATTTAATTCAAACACACACACAGTAGAGTGGTTTGCAATGTTATATATTTTCATGTATCTTGCTGTTGACTTGGAGATTATGCTGTTGTCATATCCAACCTTTATTGCTAGGCACGTGGTAGATTTAGACTGTTCGGCAGGTATGGTTCTGTAGTGTGGGTGGATCTTTCCATGAAGCTCTTTGATATTAACTGGGTTCCTGCTCAACATTTCTCTTAATCAAGGTATTGTGTAGGCTTCAGAATTTCCAAGTAATCCAAGTTCCCAAATATCTGCAAGAGAATTCGAGTGCTAAATTAAAAACAGTACCACAGGAGGATGAGGCCAAGCTTTTTCATAATCAGACCAGGAACTGCTGATGTAAAATTTTTCTTTTGACTATTTTTTATGAAACTCATAGATTTGGGCTCTTTAAACTTAAGTTTTTATGAGCAAATGTAATGGGAATGAAAGTGTAACTATGTTTATTTGAGTTTGAATAAGGCTTCATTTCCAGACAGTAAAAGGCTATTTCTCATCTCTCTCTTAGATTACAGCAAAATGGATATACCAAATCCCCCAACTTCCAAATGTATCACTTATTGGAAAAGAAAAGTTAAATCTGAGTACATGCGACTTCGACAACTTAAACGGCTACAGGCAAATATGGGTGCAAAGGTAAAAAATAATTCCCAGGTGAAAGATTATATATATATTGATATATAAAGGGTATGTGTTGGAGGGTTGGGCTTTTCTTTTTCTCCTCCCTTGAAATCCTAACAGTTTTTACCTTCACTTTGCTAGGCTCTGTATGTAGCAAATTTTGCAAAGGTTCAAGAAAAAACCCAGATCCTCAATGAAGAATGGAAGAAACTTCGTGTCCAACCTGTACAGTTGATGAAGCCTGTGAGTGGGCATCCTTTTCTCAAAAAGGTACTTCGAGGTGTCTAAGCTCAGCCTTCCTCTTTTTCTTAGACTTTTTTTTTTTTCATTCTGTATTTATGACTCATTAAAAAATGAAGGATAATGAATACAGGTACTATAGTCAACTTGGAATAAGTAGGATGTTAAATCTGTAGCTTAAAGAATGACCTTTTTGCCTACTGTTCTCCTCAGTTAATTATGAAATTAGGAGTTTTTCATAGAAAAATAAGACATTTACTGTGTCCTTTCCTGGGTTCTGTGTATAACCTTCAAAACAATATTTTTTGTGCCTTGTTTGGCACCTCAGGTATTTTGATATTTGAAAAGGAATACCCTGGATAATGGACAGTAGCATATTGAGCAAAAGAATATCCCTTATTGTGAATTTAAAAATCACTCTAGTGTCTTAAAGAGATAATATTTTTAAAATATAAAAAGCAGATAGTGTATTGAGAATAGTTTTCTTTCCCAAAGCAGAGTATGACTGTAATTTCTGTACTTTGCTTCCTCCTGTACTGTCCCGGTCACATCTGCAGCAAAGTTGATGCCCACTATTTTAGACTTTAGTTCTTCTGGAAAACTTTCTCATTTTCCTCCTCATCTCTTAGGACTTTCAGAGGTTGTGTACTACCCAAGGAAACCAACAGTTTTAGATTGACATAGACATCAGTCGAGTGTCGGAGGCACTGTGCTGGACTCTGTAGAATAAGTGAATAAGAGGCAGTTCTTGCTTTCCAAAGGTTTAGAGTTGAGTAGTTCCTTTTAGGAGCTTATTATTATAAAACCTTTAGCTTATTAATTTCCAAGAATTAGAAGGCTTGTTTTGGGATCGTTTTGGAAGGAAACTGTAATTCTCTCTTGGGTTGTATGCTTGCCTTTCCCTCTCCATGTCATTGCTTGTATTTCAGTGTACCATAGAAAGCATTTTCCCGGGTTTCTCAAGCCAGCATATGTTAATGAGGTCTCTGAACACAGTTGCATTGGTTCCTATCATGTATTCCTGGTCGCCTCTCCAGCAGAACTTTATGGTATGTATTGAGAACACTGTGGTGATTGTTTAAGCCCTGTATGATTTTCTTATGTTGATATGCTGGTGCTCCTCTTACGGTAAAGATTGTCAGAGTATACTTAACAAAGCTTGGGCATACAGAGCAGAATGTTTTTGTAATTTATTACTCTAAAAAATACATATTGCAAGTTGTTCTTACTTACTAGATTTTGTTCTCGCTGAAGTGTACGTTTGAGTTGATTCTGATTCTTTTTGAATGAATGAGACTGGGCAAGTTTTCAGTTTTCCCTTACTACACTGGCCCTATTTTGTAACATTAAATGCAGTTAAATGCAGTCTAAGTCAGACACTTGAAAATTAAGCAGGTTGACAGCTCCCTGCTGATGGAGCAGTCCTTTCTTAACCCCTAAAGGCAAGATGCTATGAAAGTAACTGAGATAACAGAGGCTCACATTTAAACACAGCACTTTCATCAGAGCCTTTATTCTGACTCCTAGGATTATTTGTGGTTCTGGATAACCAGACCTCTCTAAATACTGCCATTCCTTATCATCTACTTGGTGACAGGTAACAATTCTGCTGACTGGAATAGGATATAGGTTTACAGAAGGGAATCTCTTAAATAAAACTTGAGTAATTTTACTTGATACTTGGGGATTTAAGAATAACTGTATTCTCTGCTATGCCAAAAAAATAACTGTTAGGATTGTTTATTGCCAGGAAATATCTATAGCTTCTACTGCAGTTGACTTTAGGTTCCCACTGAGTGTGATTTTTGACATCACTTATAATAATAATTTTTATTATGATTTTGGGAGGCTCATCTTTCTATAATCCAATATCTAAAAATTTCAGTTGCCCATTTCCTGTTATAAATATTCTAGTTATATTGCAGATTATATTCTTGGGAGCTTCCTTTTCATTTGTCTGTCTCTACTTACAAGAATTAGAATTAAAAGCTTTTTAGACTGTTGTTTAGGTGTTATTCATACCTATTTCAAAACGATGTTTAGTGAATAAAATGAGATAATAGATGGAATCACTGTGAAAAATAAATGTGTCAAATGTTAGGTGTTCATGGAAATGTCATTGTTAGTATCAAGCTAAACATTTGGTAGTTAATATCCTCAAGTAGTTAAGCTTTTTTTTTTTTAAGTAGCATTTGCCCCCTCCCATTTAAGATTTTTGTTATCAAAACAAAATGTCCTGTCTTTAAAATGGAGGAAACTCTAACCAAGGGCATTTTTAGGAGTGGATTTAAGCAGCAAAAGAAGGCTCAGCAAAGATTCCAATTAAACAGGAAAGAGGAGATCTGTAGAGGATACATCACATTCATCAAGAATGAATCACATCTAGTTTGATTTCAGGTGGAAGATGAGACGGTTTTGTGCAATATTCCCTACATGGGGGATGAGGTGAAAGAAGAAGATGAGACTTTCATTGAGGAGCTGATCAATAATTACGATGGGAAAGTCCACGGTGAAGAAGGTAGTGGTGCTGGGCTCTTTGGGAGAAAACTTTGTTAGAATGCTGCCTCTTCTTTGGTCCATCATCATCTTAACAACATTTATCTGCTGCCACATGGTGTATACACTGAATAATATTTTAATGTTATCACATAGCTAGGAGTAAATATTTTATAAAAATGCTCCAGTTACATCTTATTTATTTTTATTTTATTTTTTTATGATTCCATTCTCTTTTTTTATTTTATTTTTTTATTAAGGTATTATTAATATACACTCTTATGAAGGTTTCACATAAAAAAACAATGTGGTTACTACATTTACCCATATTATCAAGTCCCCACCCATACCCCAATGCAGTCACTGTCCTTCATTGTAGTAAGATGACACAGGTTCACTATTTGCCTTCTCTGTGCTACAGTGTTTTCCCGATGACCCATCACACCATGTGTACTAAACATAATACCCCTCAATCCCCTTCTCCCTCCCTCCCCACCTGCCCTCCCACACCTCTCCCCTTTGGTAACTACTAGTTCCTTCTTGGAGTCTCTGAGTCTGCTGCTATTTTGTTCCTTCAGTTTTGCTTCGTTGTTATACTCCACAAATGAGAGAAATCATTTGGCACTTGTCTTTCTCTGCCTGGCTTATTTCACTGAGTGTAATATCCTCCAGCTCCATCCATGTTGTTGCAAATGGCAGGATTTGTTTCCTTCTTATGGCTGAATAGTATTCCATTGTGTATATGTACCACATCTTCTTTATCCATTCATCTACTGATGGACACTTAGGTTGCTTCCATATCTTGGCTATTGTAAAAGTGCTGCAATAAACATAGGGGTGCATATGTCTTTTTGAATCTGAGAAGTTGTATTCTTTGGGTAAATTCCAAGGAGTGGAATTCCCGGGTCAAATGGTATTTCTATTTTTAGTTTTTTGAGGAACCTCCATACTGCTTTCCACAATGGTTGAACTAGCTTACATTCCCGCCAGCAGTGTAGGAGGGTTCCCCTTTCTCCGCATCCTTGCCAGCATTTGTTCTTCTTAGTCTTTTGGATGCTTGCCATCCTTACTGGTGTGAGGTGATATCTCATTGTGTTTTTAATTTGCATTTCCCTGATGATTAGTGATGCGGAGCATCTTTTCATGTGTCTGTTGGCCATCTGAATTTCTTCTTTGGAGAACTGTCTCTTCATATCCTCTGCCCATTTTTTAATCGGGTTATTTGATTTTTGGGTGTTGAGGGGTATAAGTTCTTTATATATTTTGGATATTAACCCCTTGTCGGATATGTAATTTACAAATATATTCTCCCATACTGTAGGATGTCTTTTTGTTCTACTGATGGTGTCATTTGCTGTACAGAAGCTTTTCAGCTTGATATAGTCCCACTTGTTCATTTTTGCTTTTGTTTCCCTTGCCCGGGGAGATATGTTCATGAAGAAGTCACTCAAGTTTATATCCAAGAGATTTTTGCCTATGTTTTTTCCTAAGAGTTTTATGGTTTCATGACTTACATTCCGGTCTTTGATCCATTTTGAGTTTACTTTTGTGTATGGGGTTAGACAGTAATCCAGTTTCATTCTCTTACATGTAGCTGTCCAGTTTTGCCAACACCATCTGTTGAAGAGGCTGTCATTTCCCAATTGTATGTCCATGGCTCCTTTATCATATATTAATTGACTGTATATGTTTGGGTTGATGTCTGGACCTCTATTCTGCTCCACTGGTCTGTGGGTCTGTTCTTGTGCCAGTACCAAATTCTCTTGATTACTGTGGCTTTGTAGTAGAGCTTGAAGTCTGGGAGCGTAATTCCCCATTTTATTCCTCCTTCTCAGGATTGCTTTGGCTATTCGGGGTCTTTTGTGGTTCCATATGAATTTTAGAATTATTTGTTCCAGTTCATTGAAGAAAGCTGGTGGTATTTTGATAGGGATTGTGTGGAATCTGTAGATTGCTTTAGGTAGTATAGCCATTTTGACAATATTTATTCTTCCTAGCCAAGAGCATGGGATGAATTTCCATTTGTTAGTGTCCTCTTTAATTTCTCTTAGGAGTGTCTTGTAGTTTTCAGAGTACAGGTCTTTCACTTCCTTCGTTAGGTTTATTCCTAGGTATTTTATTCTTTTTGATGCAATTGTGAATGGAATTGTTTTTCTGATTTCTCTTTCTGTTAGTTCATCGTTAGTGTATAGGAAAGCAACAGATTTCTGTGTGTTAATTTTGTATCCTGCAACTTTGCTGAATGCAGATATTAGTTCTAGTAGTTTTGGAGTGGAGTCTTTAGGGTTTTTTATGTACAATCATGTCATGTGCAAATAGTGACAATTTGACTTTTTCTTTACCAATCTGGATGCCTTGTATGTCTTTGTTTTGTCTGATTGCTGTGGCTAGGACCTCCAGTACTATGTTGAATAACAGTGGAGAGAGTGGGCATCCCTGTCTTGTTCCCGATCTTAGATGAAAAGCTTTCAGCGTCTCGCCGTTAAGTATGATGTTAGCTGTGGGTTTGTCATATATAGCCTTTATGATGTTGAGGTACTTGCCGTCTATACCCATTTTGTTGAGAGTTTTAATCAGGAATGGATGCTGAATTTTGTCAAATGCTTTTTCAGCATCTATGGAGATGATCATGTGGTTTTTGTTCTTCTTTTTGTTGATGTGGTGGATGATGTTGATGGATTTTCGAATGTTGTACCATCCTTGCATCCCTGGGATGAATCCCACTTGATCATGGTGTATGATCCTCTTGATGTATTTTTGAATTCGGTTTGCTAATATTTTGTTGAGTATTTTTGCATCTACGTTCATCAGGGATATTGGTCTGTAATTTTCTGTTTTGGTGAGGTCTTTGCCCGGTTTTGGTATTAGAGTGATGGTGGCTTCATAGAATGAGTTTGGAAGTATTTCCTCCTCTTCTATTTTTTGGAAAACTTTAAGGAGAATGGGTGTTATTTCTTCTCTATATGTCTGGTAGAATTCAGAGGTGAATCCATCTGGTCACGGGGTTTTGTTCTTGGGTAGTTTTTTGATTACCGATTCAATTTCGTTGCTGGTGATTGGTCTGTTTAGTTTTTCTGTTTCTTGCTTGATCAGTCTTGGAAGGTTGTATTTTTCTAAGAAGTTGTCCATTTCTTCTAGGTTTTCCAGCTTGTTAGCATGTAGATTCTCATAATATTGTCTTATAATTATTTCTATTTCTGTGGGGTCTGTCATTATTTTTCCTTTCTCATTTCTGATTCTGTTTATGTGTGTAGATTCTCTTTTTCTCTTAATGAGTCTGGCTAGGGGTTTATCTATTTTGTTTATTTTTTCAAAGAACCAGCTCTTGGTTTCATTTATTTTTTTCTATTGTTTTATTCTCTCAATTTTATTTATTTCTTCTCTGATCTTTATTATGTCCCTCCTTCTGGTGACTTTGGGCCTCATTTGTTCTTCTTTTTCCAATTTCAGTAATTGTGTCTTTAGACTATTCATTTGGGAATGTTCTTCATTCTTTAAAGAGGCCTGGATTGCAATATACTTTCCTCTTAGAACTGCCTTTGCTGCGTCCCACAGAAGTGGCTTTGTGTTGTTATTGTCATTAGTCTCCATATATTCTTTGATTTCTGTTTTGATTTGGTTGTTAACCCATTGATTAATTAGGAGAATGTTGTTAAGTCTCCATGTGTTTGTGAGCCTTTTTGATTTCTTTCTACAATTTATCTCTAGTTTTATACCTTTGTGATCTGAGAAGTTGGTTGGTAGAATTTCAAATTTTTTAATTTACTGAGGTTCTTTTTGTGGCCTTGTATGTGGTCTATTCTGGAAAATGTTCCATGTGCACTTGAGAAGAATGTGTATCCTGTTGCTTTTGGGTGTAGAGTTCTGTAGATGTCTGTTAGGTCCATCTGTTCTAGTGTGTTGTTCAGTGCCTCTGTGTCTTTACTTATTTTCTGTCTGGTTGATCTGTCCTTTAGAGTGAGTGGTGTGTTGAAGTCTCCTAAAATGAATGCATTGCTTTCTATTTCCTCCTTTAATTCTGTTAGTATTTGTTTCACATATGTCGGCACTCCTGTGTTGGGTGCATATATATTTATAATGGTTATATCTTCTTGTTTGACCCCTTTATCATTATGTAATGTCCTTCTTTATCTCTTGCTACTTTCTTCGTTTTGAAGTCTATTTTGTCTTATACAAGTACTACAACACCTGCTTTTTTCTCCCTGTTGTTTGCATGAAATATCTTTTTCCATCCCTTCACTTTTAGTCTGTGTATGTCTTTGGGTTTGAGGTGAGTCTCTTGTAAGGAGCATATAGATGGGTCTTGCTTGTTTATCCATTCTGTTACTCTGTGTCTTTTGATTGGTGCATTCAGTCCATTTACATTTAGGGTGATTATCGATAGGTATGTACTTATTGCCATTGCAGGCTTTAGATTCGTGGTTACCAAAGGTTCAAGGTTAACTTCCTTGCTATCTAAGAGTCTAACTTAACTCACTTAATATGCTATTACAAACACAATCTAAAGGTTCTTTTTTTTTTTCCTTCTCCTTTTTCTTCCTCCTCCAGTCTTTATATATTAGGTATCATATTCTGTACTCTTTGTCTATCCCTTGATTGACTTTGGAGATAGTTATTTTAATTTTTGCATTTGCTTAGTAATTAGCTTTTCTACTCTCTTTACTGTGGTTTCATTACCTCTGGTGACAGCTATTAAACCTTAGGAACACTTCCATCTATACCAGTCCCTCCAAAATACACTGTAGAGGTGGTTTGTGGGAGGTAAATTCTCTCAGCTTTTGCTTATCTGAATTGTTTAATCCCTTCTTCAAATTTAAATGATAATCCTGCCAGATAAAGTATTCTTGGTTCAAGGCCCTTCTGCTTCATTGCATGAAATGCATCATGCCACTCCCTTCTGGCCTGTAAGGTTTCTGTTGAGAAGTCTGATGGTAGCCTGATGGGCTTTCCTTTGTATGTGATCTTATTTCTCTCTCTGGCTGCTTTTAATAGTCTGTCCTTATCCCTGATCTTTGCCATTTTAATTACTATAAGTCTTAGTGTTGTCTTCTTGGGTCCCTTGTGTTGGGAAATCTGTGTGTCTTCATGGCCTGAGACACTATCTCCTTCCCCAGATTGGGGAAGTTTTCAGCAATTGCCTTCTCAAAGACACTTTCCATCCCTTTTTCTCTCTCTTCTTCTGGTACCCCTATAATGCAAATATTGTTCTGTTCATTTGGATTCGTCACACAGTTCTCTCAATATTCTTTCATTCTTAGAGATCCTTTTTTCTCTCTGTGCCTCAGCTTCTTTGTATTCCTCTTCTCTAGTTTCTATTTCATTTATTGTCTCCTCCACCATATCCAATCTGCTTTTAATACCGTCCATTGTGCTCTTCAACTATTGAATCTCTGGCCGGAATTCATTCCTGAGTTCTTGAATATCTTTCCGTACCTCCATGAGCATGTTACTGATTTTTATTTTGAACTCCCTTTCAGGAAGAGTCATGAGGTCGATACCATTTAAATCTTTTTCAGGAGTAGTATTAATAATTTTACTCTGAACCAGATTCCTTTGGCATTTCATATTTGTATATGCCGCCCTCTAGTGCCCAGAAGCTCTACTCCCTGGAGCTGCTCAGCCCCTGAAGCAATGTCAGGGGTCGCAGGGGAGTGGTATTGATGCCTGGGGGGAGGAAACAGCTGTTTTGTGCTACTCGGCTGCTATGCCTGTCTCCACTGCCTGAACCAGTGGGCTGAGCACACAGGTATAAGACTCTATGCTTTGCATTTGTAGTTGCTGTAGACAGATCTTCCCTCTGGCTGGGCTCATGCCAGGGTAGGGTTTGCCGGTTTGCAAGCCAGGTGGGGCTGGCCGGGAGAAAGGCGCAGTAGGCTCCGTATCACGGAGGGGGTCCTTGGAGCTGTGTAGCCAGCCAGGGAGCTGCAGCACCTGAAGATCATCTAAGGAGGAATATTTCTTTTTTCTCCTTAAATATGAGTCTATATGGCAAAGCTCCCAACCTGCTGGGCATAGTGCACCCGGACAATTTTGTCTACCTGTCCTCTCTCCTGAGCAGTAAGCTCTGTGCAATTCTTGCCCCTTTAGCAGCCCTCTTGCTAAGGGCTTCCTTGTTAGGGAGTCTCTCAGACTGCCCACCTTTCTTTTGTCCCAGAGCAGCCAGATACAGATCCCTGCTTTCCACAAGCAGCTGGAATCTCAGTCTCTCCAGGAATTCTGCCTGTCTTAGCTTTCCAACCCCATAATCATGAGAGTATCACACAAGCACCATGAATTGTAGGTTTGTGCTTCCAGAGCAGGTCTCCGGAGTTAGGTATTCAGCAGTCCCAGGCCTCTGCTCCCTCCCTGCTCGGTTTCTTTTCCTCCCACCAGGTGAGCTGGGGTGGGGGAAGGGCTTGGGTCCTGCCAGGCTGCAGCTTTGGTACATTACCCTATTCTGTGTGGTCTGCTCTTTTCTCCAGATATATGCAGTCTGGCGCAGTCCTCTTTCCTGTTGCTCTTTCAGGATTAGTTGTATTAATTATATTTTCGTATTATATGCAGTTTTAGGAGGAAGCCTGTGTGTCACCTCTCATGCTGCCATCTTTAATCCCCTCTCTCCACTTACATTTTAAAAGGAATTAGGACATAAAAGGATTACATGGTAATCGGTGGCTGGAGAGAAAGTTCAGTCAGTGTACAAATAAGTTTGGTCTTAGAGGAGTTTTCCATAAATCCATCCAAGGCCATCTTGTTCTTCATTTCTTGGAGTATGTCAATGAGTAGAATAATCTCTCTGTCCTACTTCTTTGATCCAGATATCCCCTGGATTTCCCAGAAGTTGGTTATATTTTTAGTTTCTTAAAAGCAACTCCTGTGAATGTGGTTATTGTTTTACAAAAGGCTGTCATTGTGTAAGAAATGGAAAGACAGAAAGAGACTCCCCATGGATTTGCAGACCAGTAAACTCACCTACTCTTCAGACAATTGTGGGTGCTGTAGGTGATGCTGTTGAAATTCATTATTTATCCACAGCGCCCCCTAGTGTTCAAAGACTTTATCCTAAGTTGTATAACCCCATCTGGTATGGTTTTAGGAAAAAAAATGCACTTTTGATTCAAAGAAGTCACTGCTGATCCATCGTCAGCAAAACCAAGTACATTTTCATTTTATGATCCTTTCTCTGTCTCATTTTTATTGTTTGCACACTTTTGTCAGATTTTGGACCACAAATGCAGGTTGATCTGTGACTTAGAAGTAAAGTACCTCAGTAAGAATAAAGCCTATAACTGAATTTCCCACTCTAGCCAACTGAATTGTTGTGGTTGAAAGAGCCAATCAGATTATTGTAATTCTCTGGTTGTCTGTATAAAAATGTGCATATGTTTTCTATCTGGGCCTGAGGAATGAAAACTTTCTTAGGAGGGCTCATGGATTATGAAACAACCACTGCTCACCCATCTAATCTTCATGTTTCAGAGATGATCCCTGGATCTGTCCTGATTAGTGATGCTGTTTTCCTAGAGCTGGTAGATGCTCTGAATCAATACTCAGATGAGGAAGAGGAAGGGCACAATGACACCTCAGATGGAAAGCAAGGTGACAGCAAAGAAGATCTGCCAGTAACAAGAAAGAGAAAACGACATGCTATTGAAGGCAAATAGCACTACTTCCTTATTCTACTTTGAAAGTGACAGGGAGATGGAAGAAGCTAAAAACAGAAAGCTTTATTGCTAATTAAAGGCTGTTGGTGCTTCTCAGTGGTCCACCCAAAAGGAAGACATGATAACTGACTAATAGTTAAGATAGTGGTGACCTAGCTGAGGAAGAAAGTAGACAAATTTAGAGAATAATGCTGTTCATTTCTATTTATAAAAAGTAGTGTGTTTAGAAAACATGGAAATTTACAAAGAAGAAAACAAGATTACCCTATAATCCTGATACCTAGAAATAACCAGTGTTAATATTTCCTTCTCGACCTAAGAAAATATGTGTGTGTATACCTAAAACTAATATATTTTGTCATATATATCCGAATTTTTAAAAAGTACGTGTATAAATCAACATGTTTATATATGTTATATGAAATTGGTGTTATGACACACAATTTTATATCCCTTTTTATGTAGTCTTATAAGCATTTTCCATGTTGCCAATATTTAATTACTAATTAATTTAATGTTTATATCTTACATTATTTAATTATACTAGATGTCCAGGGACATAGTGTCTCTCTTTAGTGATAGCAAAGTTATAGTATCAGCCTTAATTCTTCAGAATCAGCATTGTGATAGGATTCTTCTATATTCAAGTCTCTCCATGAATACTCCTGTTTGCACCAGATTCTATCTTGGACTGAAGATTTTGTTGTTAATATGTAGATGACTCTGATTTCCTTATTACTGGTAGCCTATTAGATAAGTCCAGGTAGCATTGATCTTCTTTATATATTCCTAAACAGTCAATGGTTAGGTTAACAAAGCAGCTCTCATCAAAATCTGTGACAAAAGGAAAAACAATCAAACACCTTTGCTTGCTTATTCTGATTACAACACTCAGGAGCTTTTTTGTCATTTCCAATTCAGGCAACAAAAAGAGTTCCAAGAAACAGTTCCCAAATGACATGATCTTCAGTGCAATTGCCTCGATGTTCCCTGAGAATGGTGTCCCAGATGACATGAAGGAGAGGTAAGGAAAGCTATCCCACTCGGGCCATGTAGGATGTTTGGGCAAAACTTTTATTCAAGCCTATTTTTGGTTAATAAAACATTGCTTATGGTAAGTGCACTGTGATTTGTCCACACTTCCTTGCTCCCTCTAATGCCCATTCCCATATTAGGGGTCACCATTTGCTGGCTTTTGAGTAAGTCTGGGCAGACAGTTTTTCAAATTCTGCCAGTCTTCTTGTGAGTTACTCTAGCACCATACTTAACCAAATCTTTCCCTTTCTTTACTTTCAGACATATGCCCAGACCAGCATAACTACAATGGTGTACCCACTTAGTTACACACCATTCTGTCATCAACAAGATCCATCAAAAATACCATCCTCCCTTGGCAGACTGTACCTACATGACTATCAGTATTCAATCTGTATTTTTCCAGTGGTTCCCTTGGAAGAAATTCTTTCTCTCTTTTCTTAAATAGGTATCGAGAGCTAACAGAGATGTCAGACCCCAATGCACTTCCCCCTCAGTGCACACCCAACATTGATGGCCCCAATGCCAAGTCTGTGCAGCGGGAGCAATCTTTGCACTCCTTCCACACACTTTTTTGTCGGCGCTGCTTCAAATACGACTGCTTCCTCCACCGTGAGTTGGGCTACTCTGAAATGTTCTCTTGTTTTGCATCCCCAGCCACCATTTCCTTTTTATTTTAGTTTATTATCTGATATGATGGTTTTACAGAGGCCAGTTCTATTTTCACTTACTCAGTTTTAGTGCAATGTGCTTTGCATGGTTAGGTCAGAATAATCAGCATCATAATTTTCTTGAAAGAATTGTGTTGATGTCAGAAATTATTAAATTTTGTGCACCTCGATGGTAGCTGTTATATATCTGAATTCTCCTACAATAGCTCCCTAGTTCAATTCCATTCCTCCCCTTCTATCAAGTGATGAACCATCGGAAACACGACAGTTTTGTGTTTTCCAGCTTTTCATGCCACCCCTAATGTATATAAACGCAAGAACAAAGAAATCAAGATTGAACCAGAACCCTGTGGCTCAGACTGCTTCCTTTTGCTGGTATGTTCTAAAGCTGTTCTGCCTTTGTTAACTTTGTTGAAAATTGAGCAGGAAATGGTTCTTGAGCATTCTGCCCCAGGAACACAAATCAAGTGAGCCAGTATATAGCACTCTGGCAGTCATGAAGTACAAGTAAGCCTGACTTCTGCTATTAAGGAACTCCCAGATACTGAGGCAGTAGGACTTGGAAGTTAGTCTAATGGAATGAGTTTAGAAGAACATTGGAGGCTTTCCTTCTCTAAATGTCATCTATTCAGATTTTAGAGTCTGAAACTATATTGTTTGAATTGGGGCTGTATGTGCTTGCCTGTGTGTGTGTGTTTGTTACACCATTTTCTTTGCTGTCTTCTTTTAAATACATGTACACAATTTGCTTTGAAGGTGCTGTGCTGTCTTATTGTGAAGTACTCAACTAGGGTGGGCCCTTGCTGATGGACAGACCTTATGCAGTAGCATATATTCTCCTGCATTCATGTGAGGAGGCAGTACACTGAAAGCTAGAAGAGAATAGGTTCAGTTAGACTTGCCAAAGATACAGGTTTGCTTTTTACAACACAATATGGTGAACTTAGGTAAAGAATAAAATACCTTGATAAAATTTCTGCTACCAATTAAAATAAGGTTAGACAAACAAGTGCCTTTAGGACCATCTTTTGTGGGATAATAGAAGGAAAATTGGTAGAGAATTGTCATCGGGTATACATCTGGAAAAAGGGCCACATGGTAATAGCAAAAGAATAAGTAAACTTGATCTGATTTATTTTTTCCCTCATATGTATTGACTCCTTCCTATGGGCCAAGTACCATGCTAGCCTTTAACATGTATTTTCTTATTTTCATGCTTACAACAGCATCCTGAAATGGAGAAACTATGGGTTATAGAAGTTACATATTTTGCCTAAAGCTAGTATGTCAGTGGTGTGACAATGACGAAATTCAAACTCTGGTCTAACTCTACTGTCCATGCTTTTTAAATTACTCCATGTTACATCAATCTACCTAAATTAGTGTAACTCAAAAGGGCATTGTCCTTCACAGAGTAGTTACCCTGGGATCCTGCCCATGTATCACAAAGATGCTCCTGGTGCCCAAAATACGTGTGTGCGTGTGTTACAGAAATGTACACGCACAGTTTTCCTTTGTTGCTTTTTAGAAATAAGTATATACACAAATATAATTCTGGACTCTTCCCCCAAACTTTTTATTAAGAATATTTTCAGTCATGCAAAGAAGCTGAAAGGTACTTTCTTTTTGGATTTAATAAAATTTTGTCCATATTTGCTTTATCTCTGTGTTTGTATTTGTGTATCTTATGCTGAGCCACTTAAAATAGTTTGCAGATATTGTGATGTTCATTTATGAGTATTTCAGCATCTCCTGAAACATACACTCCCTTACATAACCACATTATTACAGCTAAGAAAGTTAACAAGAATTTCCTATCGCCTACCCATTCCATATTTAGTTTTTCTTAGCTGTCCCCAGAATAGCTAGGTTTTGCTTTCTTTTTAAACCAAGATTATCCAGTCATGAATCCTGTTTGGTTATTGCATATTTTCAGTCTCTTTTAATCTCAAGTAATGACACCATTAACAGAGATATCAGACCCCAATGCACTTTTTTTTTCCTTTTTGAAAAGTCCAGGCTCGTTGTCTTTTAGGGTGTCCTGTTTTCTGGATTTGTTGTTGTTTTCTCCTGAAGTTATTTAACTTGTTACTCTGTCCCCATATCCCCTAAGCTAGAATTAGCTCTGGAGGCTTAATGATATTTATGTTAAATGTTTTAAATAAGAATACATTATAAGTGATGCTCTATATGTCACAGTTTAGCATAGGTCCATAATACCGTGTTCAATTAATTTCAAAACTTCTCTTTTGGAATTTCCTTTAGGGCCTACTAGATATTATTCTGAATATCCTTAGTAATGGTAAGCCTTTATCCTTTACATGTAGATTAATTTTCAGAAACAGGTGGAAGCCTTTGGAAACCAAAGTGAATAGATGATCAAGCCAAATGATAGTTATTTGGTCTTAAAAAGAAAAAAGCATAGCTATAAAGTAATGGAACATATTCTTCCAAATTTAATATACTTACTTGGAGGGAAGTTCCAAAATTAAGTAATAATATTGTACAAATCCAGAGATCACATATTTTATTATTGAAACAGAAGCAGTGTGGTAGAATTTGAGGAGCAGTATGGCCTGGAGACGAGGAGCCCTGATTCTTATACCTACTCTGGAACAATTAGCTGTATACTCTCTCCAGGAGGTCCCTTCCCCTCTCTCAACCTAATTTCCTCATCAATAGGAGAATGTGTTCTCAAATTCCAAACAGCTAGCATGCACGTGAATTTTAGATAAAACTCACTGGAAATTGGAGATGCATAGATGCACAGATTATATCTTTTTAAAGGTTATTTTATAGTACAGCTCTTTCTTGAAAAGGTATTAGTTGGTAAATTTTAGAATGCTTGTTAAACAGCTTTAATATGGATGGTCACACTTATATGATACAGAGCAAAAAAAAAGTATCATTGCACATAAGCACAGATGCTAAATAATAAATAAGATGGTTTGTGATGATGGATCAATATGGTAACTCTGGGCCTGTTCTTATTTCCCGCGTATGATGTGTTCATTGCAGGAAGGAGCAAAGGAGTATGCCATGCTCCACAACCCTCGCTCCAAGTGCTCTGGTCGTCGCCGGCGTAGACACCACATGGTCAGTGCTTCCTGTTCCAACACTTCAACCTCTGCTGTGTCTGAGACTAAAGAAGGAGACAGTGACAGGGACACAGGCAATGACTGGGCATCCAGTTCTTCAGGTACAATGAACAGAAAATGATCTTTTCTTTCCATGCAAGGACTCTGGTATATATAGGATCACTGCCAAACACTTAACACTGCTACCTTTTCAAAACTGTAAATTGTTTCCACAGGTTCACTTATAAGGAGTAGAGATAGGGAATATATTTGTTCCTGACTATTCTGCCTTTTAAAGTAGAATGAAATACTTCTGTGTTTGTGGCAAGCCACTGATGACAACTGTATTCCACCTTCTTGTGTTTCTCTTACTTCTTCCTTTCTCAGAGGCCAACTCTCGTTGTCAGACCCCCACAAAACAGAAGGCCAGTCCAGCCCCACCTCAGCTCTGTGTAGTGGAAGCACCCTCGGAGCTTGTGGAATGGACTGGGGCCGAAGAATCTCTTTTTCGAGTCTTTCATGGCACCTACTTCAACAACTTCTGTTCAATAGCCAGACTTCTGGGGACGAAGACGTGCAAGCAGGTACTATCTGAAAGGAACAGGAGCACGCCTGGGCTCTCCTTTCATGTACTGCTCTGTCAGCCCTTCTGTGAGCTTGTGAGGCTGCCTGTCTGGAGGAAGCTTTCTGAGGCCCAGTCGCTCATGAGCGTGTGCTTCTAGGCCACGAAGTGGATCCCCCAAACACGGGGCCTCCTGGAAATGTCGGGCCTAGCAGTGCTTGAGGATCTGCTCTCCTCCTTGCTAAATTCTTACTTCTGTCGCTAGCCGCTATCTAACTCTTCTGGAATGTTTCTGCACTCTTTCAGCATTTTTGTTTTTGTTTTTTGGTAACCCCCTTTCTTTCTAAGTGTGTACTCCTTGCCTAGAAAGGACTCCCAGGTCTCTCTGGGGCTCTTCTCATCTAGCGTACTCCTGCTTCTGCTTCTGTAGCAGCT
Source organism: Smutsia gigantea (assembly GCA_032199065.1). Taxonomy (NCBI): domain Eukaryota; kingdom Metazoa; phylum Chordata; class Mammalia; order Pholidota; family Manidae; genus Smutsia; species Smutsia gigantea. Next base: position 93,578 of record JAVSCE010010160.1, read on the forward strand.
GCTCCCACCCTCAGTTCCCTCAATCGCTTTATTCTCCAAATGTTCTGTAGCTAGATTTTCTAATTACCGTCCCCAATAGCTGTGCCTGGACCTCGCCCCTCTCACTGGTACCATCACTAGACTCAGTCTGAGAACAGCCACCAGAGCTTTGGATGCAGGAAATGACCACAGTGGGAAGACAGACTGAAGTTCAGGGAGTCCATCGTCAGGGCCAGTCTGTTAAACAAGAAGGGAGCACCAGAGCTTGAGCCATGCTTGCTTAGCTCCCTAACTTCTGTGGCCTTTTCCTTATGCTGCTTCCACCTAGAACAAGCAGTGGAACCATGAGTTGAAGTGCCCTTTGATTAGCTTATACCTAATATCCCTGCACAGGTTCTTAACCTAAAAATCTACAGAACTGTGGGCAAAACAAATTTTTGTATGTTTTCCTAGGATGATTTATAGTTTTTATGGACTCTCAAGAGGACCTATAACCAAAAAGGAGAAGTCAAAAATTAATGCTATAAGGGAAGTCATGTTGAAAGGGAACCTTCCTGAAATGCTGTCCTACTGAAATAGTAAAGATTCTTACATTTTTATACCAACAGAGGGAGCTAGTGCCTAGCTGGGTGATACCATCATGTCAAGTCTCAGGCTGTTACACAGTGTACTCAAAGTTGACCTTCCTAAGAGATGGATACTGTTGGTAAGAATCATCCTACTCAGGGCTTGGTAGGCAGCGCTGTAGAAGAAAGTTACTAACCAGGAAGATATAACTGTACTCAGTATATCTCCTTTCTCCAGAGCCAAACATCCAGTGTCCTGCTCTCTTTCCCCAAAGAGATGCTCAGTCAAGTGTCTGAAAGCTCTCCAGAACCCTCCCAAGCCCAACACCTGCCCGGGTCACTTATCTGATCACCTGGCTCAAAAAGGAGTGAAGGTCTTGTTGGATTTCTCTTCCAGGTCTTTCAGTTTGCAGTCAAAGAATCACTTATCCTGAAGCTGCCAACAGATGAGCTTATGAACCCCTCACAGAAGAAGAAAAGAAAACACAGGCAAGGGTTGGACAAAGAACTTTGTGTGGCTGACCTGTTCCCTCCAGTCTGACCTCCCCTTGGACTTCCCATCTGCCTCCCTCTTTAGCCACTGCCCATTAGTTTGGGATTGCACAACTGAGGGCCAACCTCCTCATAGCCTGCAGGCCTAGGCCTTGGACCAGCCATTCCCCCCTTCCTGGATACTGTGGACCTTGAGATGACTGTCTGATTTTCCATTTAAGCTCCTGGCCAGTAAGACATGAGCTGGCTGGCCTCACGGCTCCACCCTGAGGCCATTTCTCCTCCTCAGTTACTGCTGTACCACTTCTCAACTGACCAGAGTTACACTTTTTTTTCCCCACCTGTGTTGTATTTTAAATTGCATAATAACAGTGTCTTCTAGCTAGCCTTTACCTAGGGTTGGAAGTTTTAAAAAACAATTCAATGCCTTGTCTCTTGGTTCCCTAATGACTACTACCTATTAAAGGAAGGAACTGACACCAGTTCTAGATACAGAAGAAAGTCCTCATGGCTTCTACGTTCCAGTTCCTTCACTTACAGCAGATTCTTAAAAAGCTTCCCCACCTCCCCACCTTGACATTCCTTCACATTCCCATCTCCCCCAAGAAGGGGAGGTATTGTTTATGTTTAAATCTTGAGGCATAGGCCAGTTAGATTTTGGATTTATGTATTAGAGGAAAGATCTGTGAATGGATTTGAGCGGGGGATACTCTCCAGTCATCAAACTGTAGACCTCAAAGCAGGTCCCACTGTCATTTGCCAAAGTCTGCTAGTTCTTCAGGGCCATGACCCGGACCCATCCCATCTCTCTGTTTCAGGTTGTGGGCTGCACACTGCCGGAAAATTCAACTGAAGAAAGGTAGGGCCCCCCAGGGCGTTCCTTGGCAGTTGGGCTCGAGGTCCTGCCCTGTGGCCATCCTGCTGCCCCACCTGCAGCTGCACTTGTTGACCTTGCACTGCTTCCCCAGACTGCAGATTCCTCGGTAGCAGCTGAGGACAGCTCAGCTTCTCACTGTAGCTGAGAAGACCTCTGAGGAGTGAGTTAGAGCCTCGTGGTCTCTAACTTCATAGTGTGCCATCTGCTAGGTTCTAGACTTCATTTAATGTTTAATGTAGACTACCCTGTAGTCCCAGACCATTTCCACTCTCGAGCAAAGCAAATCACCCCACTGTAGCTTATGAACAACCATCATCCATGATTGCTTCTCACTTTAGGTGCTGCATGTGTGTCCCAGGTTATGGTTAGAACAAGCCTCCTTTGAATCAAGGCAGTCTGGCATTTGGGAGTAAGGGCAGCCAGGGCACATGGGCACGGCAGTGTCCTGGTTTGTCTTTTCTCTCCTAGATAACTCTTCCACACAAGTGTACAACTACCAACCTTGCGACCATCCAGACCGCCCCTGTGACAGCACCTGCCCCTGCATCATGACTCAGAATTTCTGTGAGAAGTTCTGCCAGTGCAACCCAGACTGTAAGAGTTTTGCATTTTCCCCTGTAGTCTGCTGAAATGGTCGACCCAGTGCATCCCAGGTTTTTTCCCCTCATGTCCTTTGCTGCTTATGGGCCTTCTAATATTCTCTCTGCTGTGTTTTAAGCATTCTACAGAGGAAACAGGATACTTGATCTAAAAAAGCCATTTTAAAAACCTTAGGTGTATGATTCTAAAAGCAACAATTAATAGAAATTAGTTGCTTTCCCAACTTTACCTTTCAGGGCAGAATTAAGAAACATGGGAACCTTACTGTTTTATGACATATACAGGTTATAATTCTGTGTATCTCTATTTTAATTTAATATCAGGTCAGTCTGGATATCAGCAAAACGTATGAAGAGGCTAAAAGTGCTTCTCTTTGCCTTCTTATCCTACCATGCCCTTCCCCACTCAAGGCTGAGCACTTTGATGGCAGCCCCAGAGCTTGCAGAACTTGGTGCCTAAGCAGTTGGGCTGGAGCTACCTCTTTGCCCATATCAGATAGCAATCTTAGCCAGCGGAGGGGTGCTTGTGCTGGGGAGGACAGTGGGTGGAGGTGGGTGGCATAGAACGGATGCATTCTGTTCTCAAAATGATTCTTGTTTTGACAGTGAGTATTTACCAGTGAAAAGCACCGATTTCATTTTCTCTGGGGAACTATTTACCACCCTTCCAAATTCCACCAACAAGGGAGAGGGAGAGCATTGTTGGGGAATCTCTAGGAAACACATCTCCATAGTCAAACCTGCTTTTTTACTCTCAGGCATGAATGTTGGGAGGCACTTTATTTTCTCTGGAAAAAAATTGAGTATGTGGTTATTGAGAAGGGAGCTTCTTTCTTCCTTTGCCAAATATCCTTGAACCCACACTCTTTACTTCTTTGCTGTCCCTTGAGTCAAACCTGAGCCCCAGCATTAGCTTGCATCTCTTCCTAACCTTACCTATTGTCCCACCCAGGTCAGAATCGTTTTCCTGGCTGTCGCTGTAAGACCCAGTGCAATACCAAGCAGTGTCCGTGCTATCTGGCAGTGCGGGAGTGTGACCCTGACCTGTGTCTCACCTGTGGGGCCTCAGAGCACTGGGACTGCAAGGTGGTTTCCTGTAAAAACTGCAGCATTCAGCGTGGACTCAAGAAGGTAAGGGCTCTTCTCAGGACTCTCAGCCAGATTATGGAGTGAAAAGACAGAATAGTTCTGAGAAGCCTCTTTCTGCTGGTTCCTGAGAGGGTTTGTACATGAAAGTGCTTGGTAAATCCTAAAAGACACACTTTTACTGAATAAATAAATGTTTCTGTCCCAGTGAGGGATTATAAAAGTGACCCCTGAACTGTCCAGAGGAGCAGAGAGTATGGACATAACATGTTTTTACTTGACACGTAGCAGTGAATTCCCATCACTTTGAGTCCAGGAGGTCCCCAGGGCTAGAGGAAGAGGTGTCATGTTGTCTTTCACCCGCTTCCTTTTTTGTTTTTCCTCCCACAAGAACAGAATGCCTTAGACCTTTTTCTGTTCTCAGATCCTCTTAACAGTTGCTAGTTCTTTCAACCCTAGTCCCCAACCACACACACGTGCACATGCCGCCCACACACTGCCTCACATACGCCCTGTAGTCTGAGCTTTGACTCCTTCTTCCCCAGCACCTGTTGCTGGCCCCCTCAGATGTGGCCGGATGGGGCACCTTCATTAAAGAGTCTGTGCAGAAGAACGAATTCATTTCTGAATACTGTGGTGAGGTGAGTGCTATCGGTTTGGACCACATTCTTACCTGGGAAGATACTGATGAGAAACCCTGATTTTCTGTGTGCCAGACTTCTGTGACTTAATCTCTAAATAACTCAGCTGAATTCTCATGTGACCCCTTGGGGGATCCTATAGAACTATTTGTGTTCCTGAAATAAATCCCTTTTCTTTGACTCTTTGGCAACTCAGGCCACACAAGGGGGGTGTGCAGCGTGTGTGCTTCAGCTTTAATACTGGTCAGTCTGGATGGGGATTGGAATGAAATAACCCGAGCTCTACCTCTTAAACTTCTCATCATCATTGTAAGCCCCTATGTGTGACACTGCCCCCTCCCAGTCTTTTCTAGGACAGGGGACCATGCCCTGAGCAGACTGCCTGATCCCCGTTTGTTCCTTGTCTGTCTCTGCAGCTCATCTCTCAGGATGAAGCTGATCGGCGAGGAAAGGTTTATGACAAATACATGTCCAGCTTCCTGTTCAACCTCAACAATGGTATGGCGTCTCCTTCTTTTACCCAAATGTCTCAAGTAGTCTTCCTGCCAGGTTTTCCTTGCTGTGTGTGGTCTTGGTACAGGGCAGCTCCAAATCTTCCACCAGATGCATACAGCAAGGTGGTGAGATTGAATTCAGATATACCATGAGTCTCAGTTCACTTGCTTTGGGAGAACCTCCATTTCTGGGTTGTGTTGTATTTGGAGCACTGAATGCTTACACCTCAGAAATCTCCCTGCCTGATAGATGGGAAGAGGAGAGTCATAATTCCAGCCAAAAAGGGGGACCCACAGGGAGTGCTCTAATGTGAGGCTGCAGTCTAATGCTGCATGCTTTCTCAACTTCTTTTTTTGACACTAGACTTCAAAATTCCCACTGGAATGTTTTGTTTCTGTTACTGTTTAATTGATTTTAAATTCAGACTCAAGAAGCTCTGGAAGTGCCTGGTGAGCTCATGATCTTCCTTGGTTTACTTTATACAGATTTTGTAGTGGATGCTACTCGGAAAGGAAACAAAATTAGATTTGCAAACCATTCGGTGAACCCCAACTGTTATGCTAAAGGTGAGTTCCCAGTGACCTAGGAAGTAAGATGGGGGGTAGGGGATGGATGCTTCACTTACTTTGATTTCTATCCATTATTCTACTTTTCATAGATGAGAGTTTTTTTGTCCAAAGATCATCATGATTATGTCTGGGATCATTTTGAGCCTCTCTCTCTCAGTTTTAAAATCTGCTTTTTTCACTGAACACATTATAAAGGTCTTCCCACAAATGTGAGCCTTTTAAAGATAGTTCTTTCCTCATGTTACCAGCTAGAATAACAGATCTAAAAGCATAGAGGTCACCACCTTCATTGACTACTTTATAGTCTCCCTTCATTTATATTTTCCCTGGGAATTTGGAGAAAATAAGCCTAGAATCACTACTGAATGTTGCCTTGGAGTTGACGAGGAACCTAGCCTTGGGTTTATCTTACTTGCAGTGGTCATGGTGAATGGGGACCATCGAATTGGGATCTTTGCCAAGAGGGCAATTCAAGCTGGTGAAGAGCTCTTCTTTGATTACAGGTGTGGCAGTCAGGAAAGGTCCTAGGGAGGTGGCCCTGGAGGCAGAAGGGGTGGTCGTTGGAATTGACTGGGGGGCTTAAGGTGGGTGATGTGGATATAGGAGAGGATCTCATGGCGGTCAAGGCTTTTTCTTTGTTCTGCCTCAGAAGTGGGAGCACTATGAACCGCCGTTCGGGAGAGGGAGGGGAAGCGAGATGGGAGGGAATTCCATCTTTTCAGTCACAAAAGCCTTCAAAGTAACTTGGTTCCTTCTTGTGCTCTGGGACAGGTACAGCCAAGCTGATGCCCTCAAGTACGTGGGGATTGAGAGGGAGACCGATGTCCTTTAGCCCTCCCGGGCCCCACACCAGCGCTTATGGTAGCGGCACTGTCTTTGCTTCCATGCACACACCACTGCTGCTCAAGTTTCCTGCACTATGTGTCTCCCACACCAAGAAACCCCCCACCCACTTCCTCTGTAGTGAGGCCTCAGTTATGTCCAGTGGGTACAAAACTGTCTCAGTGAGAGGGGAGATGGGCAGCTAGGGATTGGGCTTCCAGGAGAGAGAGTTGCAGAAGTGGGAGACTGCACCTCAGGCCTCAGAGGAGGAGAGCACAGGCCGGGGTGGGTGATTTATGCTTATTTTCTTGTCAGCTACTTAGGCTGTGGGCCTCAGGAATCAATTGGGCAGTTCCTAACAAGCATTAGCCTATAATTCTAACTTTCTAAATCAAGGGTCCTTATGTAATTGGGTTGCCAGCATATCTGTCAGTGATCCTAAGACTTGGGGAGGACAGGCTAAGTGAAGTTCAGTACCTGGAGCTTAGGAGTGGTCTGGGTTAAAGGCAAGGCTGATGGGCAGCACAGACTGAATTCAGAGGGGAGATAGGTCACCTTACTACCTTTTCTCTCCTGCAGAGTTCAAACTGAAAGAGTGTGGCCTCTAAGTATAGTTATTCAGTGCTAGGGGAAGGAAAGCTAAGTGCCATCCTGCCATAGACAGCGAGAGCCAGCCTAATGGTAGTAGTTAAACTGATAAGCCTGGAGCCCAGCAGGCTTTGAGAAGCCTTCTCTCTGCTCTGGAGATGGATGGATAAGTTTTCAGATTCCAGGAGCAGGTGCCAGTGCCCTGTCAGCTCCTTCCAAAGCCAGCTTAACGACTGCAGGCAGGCATTATGCTGCTCCAGAAGAAATAGGGTGTGCCAGGCTGGGTGTGAACACTCTGGTTCCCTGGATATGTAGTTGTTTTTCAGGCCTTTCATCCCCCTTAGAGGCTAGGCCCATGGGGCCACTGTTTCTTCTCTCTTCCAGGTATTGGGTATTTGCCTGGACTAAAGAAGGGGAAGGTCAGTGTGACTTACTTTCTTGTCTAAAGCACTGCTGTTGGGGAGGGTGAAGTGACAGTTTGGACGTGGGTGAGGGACTTGCAGATTGCACATGTGTAGGATGGCATCATGTGTGCAGTGGAGATGGGCAGAAGGTATTTGAAGTGTCCAGAAGAAGCTGGCCAACCACCTGTGCTAGTCCATGGTGCCATTCTCTCTGGGATTCATGCAGAGCAAAGCACTTTATTTCTTCTAGAAGGTCTGTGGATTGAGGTGGAGTTCGAGCCAAGATCTCTGGGGTCCCGGCCCAAATCCCATTTTAAGGGAGGGGGAAAGAGGGGAACAGGTGAAGATTCTCTCTCAGTTCTGTCTCTCCTGCTGAAGCAGAAGGAGCTACCTGGATACATAAGAACTGAATGAGAATGGGGCCAACTCTAAGAGCTGCCCCAGTGTCTGTGGCTGGTGTGCTGAGCTGGCAGGGAATAAGGAGCATTGTGCAACGTAAAAGGATGTGGGCAGGTACAGACTGGCCTAGAGAGTATCAGAATAGGGAGAAGGCTTCTCCCTTCTCCCTAGAGAATCAGAGCCTCTCTTCTCCAGTCTTTGCTGACCACTCCCTTCTTCCAACCCCAGTGGCCGTCCCATGAAGCAAGGAGTGGCGTTCTTCTGGCCGAACTGTTGCCTAGGGATTTTGCACACACACACTCACATTCTCGCACTCACCACACTTGTGGGCACATATGCACTCAGCACTGAGCACAGCCCCAGCCAGCTCCTGACAGAAGCCTCTTCCCACCTGATTGGGCCAGCCCCTACCATGATTCTGAAACCTACATCTGCTTGGGTTTGTATTCACTGTATACTGGGGACACCCTCTAGCTGGACTGTAGGTTCTGAATCACTCATAAATTATATGGAAAAACCAGAGACAGGCAAAGGAGGAGGAGTTAGGTCTGTCTGAAATGCCAGGGGCTGGCTGTGAGGAATAGGTTGGGAGAAAATTACATCAAGCCTTTGAGAGGCTAGACTGACCCCACCCTTCCCTCAGTGTACAGAATCACTGTGGTCTATGCCCTTCTTCCGCAGTTTCAGACCACTAATACTCCTGTTCCTGCAGCATTCCCATTCTTTTTCCCTGCTATCCCCCACCTTTAATGACAGGTCTCAACCCCTCCCCCCCAGACATGTAATAATGGATGGAACGCAAGGTGGTAGGGACCCAGGGGAGGCTGGTATGTGTGCGGCTTTACTGCCAGTGAATTTCACGCACTTTAAAGTCCTGTGGCTTGTGACCTCTTATCTGAATAAAGTGGTAGAGTCCATTTTGGCAAGTTGTGTACTGTGTGCATTGGAGCAGCAGGGACCGAAAATGGTGGTACAGGGGCTCCTTGAGCTGAAGCTTTAGCACTCTGCTCCCACTTGTCCACTGAGGTCGGGGTTGGGGGAGGTGAGGGAGGTGGGGGAGGCAAGAACCAATCAGCCTTCTGGTAGGTGTTGGAAGAATTCTGAGAGTCGCCACAGAAATTTTCAAGCCCTCAGATGAGTTCCTTTAAAATCATGCTGCTCATCCCCTAACCGTGACGCCAGCTACCACACACAGACTGGGGCTCTGCCACTCTGCTTTATTAGAACGGCTCCAAGTCTGAGAGCACAGCTCCAGAGTGGAGGCTGGATCAGCCTGGGTGAGTGACCAGCAGACCTCATGAGACTTCCAACACAGGAGGAGCAAACTACAGACTGGCACAGGACAGGACAGTCAATTTTTTCTTTTATATATAAACTGATAATTTAAAAATTAGAGTAATATGTAGAGTTTTTCTAGAGAGACTTTGCAACAAAAAATATATATAAAGAATATGACCTCCTGGGCAAATGAAGCAGCATCTCTGAACAGAGGAAAGAGGTCTCCTCATGCACTGGAGAGGGGGCCAAGCCTTTGAACAGGCACCAAGGGTATTGCATATCTCGGAAGAGGGAGGAAGAGTAGAAGGCTGGCTAGTCAGTGTGGCTAGCTAGCATCTGCATTATTCTATGTTGCAAGTTTTTTTATGGCTTTGGCTAAAGCATGTGAAGCAGTGGAGGTACTAAGGTGCTAAAGTGAGGCCTCTGGGTCTCAACAAAAAACAAAAAACGGGAGGGGGACAGCAGAGGAGCCCTCCCTAACACCCAACTTGGTAGCAGCAGATGGAAGATGTTCTGCAGGGCAGGGGGGAGGGTGGGGGATATGATTTAGCAGCCTCCTCCCCCCATACCCTGTGCATCCCTGCAATCCCACACATCTGTCCCTGTGGAGACTGGATATTTGAAGGGAGGCAGTTAATCTCCCCTGCGCTCTGTTAATCCCTGGCAGCAGCTGGGACAGGATGGCAGGAATGGCCTGTCTTAACCCCATGAGGCTTCTCTTTTTGGGCAGACAAACAACCCCGAGTCCAGGGAAACGGAGATGGGCAGGGCATTGGTTTAGGCAGTGAGGCTCAGCCACTCCCTTTGGTCCCATCTGTAGCTCTGCCCCCCAGGCTTGGTAGGAGGGGCCTCTGGATGAGCAGAACCAGCTAAGAGGAGCCAAGTGTCCTGACAGGGTCGGGTGGAGGCGGGAGCTGGGGATTCAGAGGAGGGGACTGGTCCCTGAAGCCCTTCTGATCATTCAGACCTGGACTCCTCCAGGATCTGGGGTAGGTTTTGGTCCCGGGGGCCAGGGGCTGGGGCTGGGACTTGGGTGGAAGCTGGTGTAGGGGCTGGGGCCTGGGCAGGGCCTGAAGTAGGTAGGGGAGGTTTGCTGCCAGGGTGGTGGTCATGGGTGGCCTTGGGCTCATTAGTATGGTAGGAGCCCTTGTAGCGATGATTCTGCAAATAGAAGAGCACCAACATTCCTACCAGCCCCAGGAGCAGGAAGGCCACCAAAACTGAAAGGGAAAGAAGAAACAATTCAGGGTACATCTGTGGGGTTTCAGCTATGTACAGACACATATGAATGCTTTTTGCCGTGAGCATACTGTGTGACCATATCAAGCTATTCCTAAGTGTCTTCTAGGTCTGAGTTCCTGGCTTATCACTTGCCACCTTCTATTTCTAATATTCCCTTTCCATATTCATGACAGTTACCCTAGTTTCTCATCTCTCTAGATGTTACTGTGCCTCCATTTCCTCATTCTTAGCTATAGCCTCACTTTATATTTCATTTTGATTAAAAGTCTATAGCGTCCTCGCACATTAAAAAATCTCCAGCCCAATTATATACTGCCTAGAGCATAGCCTATCATCCTTTGCACTGGCATGCACCTAGTGCCTTAGCCACCTCTTGGCCCTGGGGATATGAGGCAGGAGGGAATGCTGACAGGGCAGAATTAGGAGGTCAGGGTAGTGTTTGCATTACTCACAGCCTAAAAGTATGGCGACCCATCCATCATCGTGGTAGTATGGGAAGTCTGAAGAGGAGAAAGCACCAGTTAGGAGAAGTTGCCCCTGTGTCAAATATCATTTCCCTTCCCTGTCCTCCCTCCTTTCCCTCCCTCTTCTGTATACATGGGACGAACCTGGGGGCAGATACCAGGGATCCAGCTCAGGTGGCACCTCTGAGACAAGACGTGGCATGGCCCCACAGTTAGATTCAGAGAGTTCTCCCTGAATTCGAAGGGCCTCAGCTAGTTCAGCAGTCATGGGTCGAGGGGTTCGGAAGTGGGTCTTCAGGGGAGCCACATTGTTGAATCGAACACCAGACAGGCAGCCTGAGAAACCTGGTGTGTTGTAGCGCTGGATCTCCGGGTCAATTACTCCCGTCTCTGAGGGAGAGGCAGGCCCAGAAAAAATGGCTTGAACCACCCATAGCCTTGCCCAGCTCACTATCCCTGTGTGATTTCCACTCCTTTTTATCACCACCTCCACTGCCATTCCAGTGCCTGCTTTCTCCCCTGAACTCCAGGGACTTCACCACAACTCCTTAACCAGTGCATTCTCCCCCTGGCTTACCCATAACACGCCCTAGGTACAAGGCCTTCGGTGAGTCCAGCTGGCTGTCCACCAACAGTGAAAACTTCTGTTCTGTCAGTGGGAAGTAGTCCACCTATAATGGGGAGGGGAAAGGAGATGAGGGAGGGAGAACCAGAGGCAGACACAAGGTTTCTGTCCAAACTGGTGGTGAGTCCTAGCTCAGTCCTAGGTGGGCAACCCCTGGCCTAGATGCAGGATTTGGTATTTAAAAAACCCAACAACATGGCTTTGAGTTCTGCAGCTTACTAGTTGCTTGACTTTGGAAAAACCACTTTACTTTCTGAGCCCATTTACCAGTTTGCAAAACAGAAATGAGAACATCTGCCTACTTGGATTACCTCATGGATGAGTTGTGAAGGTCACATGATGTAACACACAGGAAAATCCTCTGTAAATTGGAATGTGCTATGCAAAGGCTAAATGTTTAACATTTTCCTGGGTGCTACAACCTAGATCGTGAGGTTATGATCTGGTCTGCCTCCCTCTACACACACCTGGATGAAGAGGTTACGGTAGACTCTGGTGATATTGACGCTGTGGGGCTGGCCATCAGTAACTGGTCGGGTGGTTAGTTGATACACATAGGGACTGGTGCCCAGCTGATATCGCAGCTGCAGGGTCCCTATGGAGTGGGGAGGACAAAGAGGGGGTCTCCTCTCAGCTCCCACAATCCCCATCTTCGAAGAGTGCTTGGGTCCTTGTATAGGTGAATCAATAGTTACGAGAATGAAGGGTGCCTTGGAGGAAGCTGGAATTGAGACAGAAAGCCTGTGGGGAGCTTACCATCTTCTTTGATGAGCACAGCCATGTAGTCGCGCACAAAGGAGCTGACGTAGAGCAGGACAGCAGGGGCAGAGTCAGTGCTGAAGCTGAAGGATACCTCCTCCCCAGTAACATTGTAGACAGGCCCACGGTACCCTGGCACAGGTCGGCCAGGCCGGGGGTAGTCAGGCAGCCGGTACCCAGGGCCGTGGTAGCCAGGTACATAGCCAGGAGTGTCATAGCCAGGGATATAGCCAGGCTCATAGCCTGGCACTGGCCGACTCAGCATGTGGGAGAACTCCCTGGCTGCAGAGCGCAGTGCTGACTGTAGGTTATAGCGCATCCAGGTGCCAGGCTCAAAGAAACCGCCAATATCTGAAGGCACAGGTAATGAGGTCAGGGACCCTGTTCCCAAATTCAGATGTTGTATATATGTCACCCACACATGGCCCCTGGGACTTGGCCTCAGTTTCTGCCAGCACCAAACACATCTCCATTCACTTTTAGGTCCCCTTGAGCCCCTATGTCATAGAATGGAATCTTAAAACCATGAGAAATGTGAAAGATCATCTAATCCAACCCTTGCAATTTACAGATGGGGGAACTGAGGCTCAGAAATGGGTAGTGACTTGCCTAAAGATACACAGCTAGTGGAGAGTCAAGATTCGATTCAAGATAGCAGGACCCCATTTGGACTCACCACTACTCACACTTCTAAACCAAGATCAGAGGTCTTCTGTTGGCCCCGAAATCCCTGTCTCCCTGCTCCACCAGACTTGCACCATTAACCTGCTCGTGCATTCTCCAAGACCAGCCTTAAGGAGGATGCAGTCTGGGTATTTGCAGAATCTGGTATCTGCAGACATTGTGGTGAATGTCACCTTAACCAAGAACCGGTTGTAGACATGTAGGAGTGCAACAACTGTCAAATAGGAAATGGCCTGGCGGGGGGGGCACCATGTGGCCTGAGGTGGATATCCTTGCAAGGGGGGTAACCTGTGTTACCTTGGTGATAGTGGGAAGATGGGAACAGCATTTGCTTGTTGCTTTTGAGTTCTTTTAGTACGTACCAGCTAGCTGTATAATTCCTTATGTGCCTCACTTTATGCCTCTGGAGTCACCCACATCTTCACCTGCCTGACAGCCCCAGCTCAGAGCCCAGGAGCCCAGGGACAACTCCATAGTTTTCCCTGGTGCTGATTTTTCATGCTCCTTCATTCCCTGCCCTCCCTACATGCCCTATGGCTCCCTGCCCTCCCATAACCAGCAGCACTGACCGTGGTTGCAATATGGCCCATCAAAAGCTGTGAGGTCACAGTCACATGTGTAGTAGCTGTAGCGCTCCACACAACGGCCTCCATGGAAACAGGGGAGTCGGGGGTGGGCACAGTGGCCTGTGCAGTTGGGTGAGGTGCCCTCAGAGGCATTGGCACGACCCTCCAGGTTCAGAGTCACTCCATTCAGACGCATAGCCCTCAAGCAACCCACAAAGGGGCGCCTCTTAAGCTCTGCAGATCCTGGGAAGGGTGGGCAGGTGAAGAAATGGGTGTAGAGTCAGAGACAGGGATAGAACTGGCATTGGGAAGGGAACCAAAGGGGCTAGAAAAACGGCATAGGTGCCAGGGACTGGAGAGAAAGGGGAGTCTTTGGCTCACTTGGAAGCAGGGAGGATTGGGACCTAAGACATGGGGTGCCTGGAAACAGAGTGGCCTTGCAGGGGTGGGAAGGAGAAGAAGGCTTCAGACCTGCCTCTGGGCAGCTGCTCACCAACATAGAGGGGCTGGTCGTACTCCAACCAGATGTAGGTCTGCAGGGGCATAGGCCGCAGCACCCAGGGCCGGTGATCCACACGGAGCCGGGCCTGCTTCACATTAATTTCAGCCCGGACCAGGTGCCACTCATCATCGTTGAATTCAAAGTCATCTGAGTGTACTGTCAGGTTCTCATCCCCATTCCCCACATCGAAGGCGAAGACCACATCGCGGGATGCTAGACAATGTGGGAGTTGGGGGAGAGGACTCAGACCTTCAAAATCCCTCACATAGTCTTCATCTAATGTAATCTCTCTTCCTCACTCTTTGCAGCTCTTTGAATGTCCTTCCAATTTGTCTACAGCCTGGGACAAAACCCATAAATTGCTGAAAACTTCATACCCCTCGTCTTTCCCAAATTCACACATTCCTCACAGAGTCAGCTGTCCCACTCTTCAGATTAAAAGCTTAGCTTCTCTTGGCCCCATAGAGGCGAAATGGATGCCCAGCATCACAAAGCTGGCTATCAAGACAGAGGGCCTCAAACACAGTGCACTAAACTCCTTTCTATGCTGCTTCTCAAAAGGGCGTCTGCCCTTTTTCTCTTCCCCCAGCCTCCACCTACCCTACATCTCCCCAGAGATCTTCTACCCTAAGTCCCATGTTCCTCCCAGTATCTGCCTGCTCACTGTTGAGTTCCACCCGCACATAAGGTCGACGCCACTGGCAGTAAGGGCCCCCCATATTCTCTAGGAAGACTCCTGAGGAAGCTGAGGTCCTGAAGTAGAAGGAGACATCAAGGCTGTAGTTGGTGCGGATTGGGGGAAAGCGGAGTGCAGCCCCAGTGTGGAAGGAGATGGTGTTCCAAGAATTTCCTACAAAACCAGATGGAGGAAGGCCTTGTCAGGGAGGCTGGAAGGTGGAGGAATAAGTGGGCCTCAGGCAGGATGGGGAAAGGTAGGGCAAAGGGGGGCAGCTCTGGGTAACCAAAGGGAGACGGTGTGATGAGAGAGAGTAAGGTGCAGGGGAACAACCCAGATGGGGGCATATCACAGCAGGAGGTGGGGTGTCTGGCACTGTGTCCCAGAGACCCCCAGTGAGTCATATGGCCTTGACTTTGGAAACTGGAGAGCCAACAGAAGGGGTCTACCACTCACGATCGCCATAGCAGCGCAGAGGCCTCAGGAAGAACTGGGCCTCAGAACTGGAGCGGTTTGTATCTCCCACCACCACCTGAGTGACAGGCAAATGGTCCACAAAGGTCAGAAGTCCCTTGTCGGTCCTCCTGTGGGGGCAGGATGCAGTGGCTCAGTGCGTGGTATTCAGCTGCCCCTGGGGTCCTGAAAGCCCTGTTCCATGGTCACTCTCACCACTGGGGCTGGTCGGCATCACAGTTACAGTGTAAAGCGGGGTCCACACAGCTCCGGTCTAGACCACAGGCACAACGCTGGATCCCAGGCTGTGAGCCTCCCCAGTAGAAGTGTTGCTCCTCGTTTCGGCCAATCCAAAAGCTGTAAGGGTAGCCTCCTGGGGAAGAGGTGCAGGAATTTTCCAGGCTCTTTCCCTCCATCGGCCTCTGGGCTCTTTTATCCTTCCAACCAGCCCAGACCCTTGCTTGAATCCTCGAGTCCAGGGCTCCAGCCAAACCCTCTGGTTTCCTTCTCCCAAGCCCCCACTGGTCTCTCTCCCAGCTCTCCACCTCACCGCCACCCCCACCAGACCCAGCCCTAACCTGCGGTGTTGAGCAGCCGGGAATTGTAGCAGGAGAACTCGATCCACTGTTCACAGTGCTGGGAAGCATTGGCCAGGGCACTGACTTCCTCCCAGGATGCATTCCAGTACTGGATGGCCCCCAGGAATGGCCGCTCCATGCTAGAACCTGTCACCCGAGTTGTCCACAGCCTGTCATGCCGCACAACTGTCCAGGCCCGGTTCTCTGGGGGAGAGGCAGGGACAGAGCTTTGGCTGGATATTCTCTATCCATCTCCCTGCTCACCTCCACCATGACTGCTGCAACTCAGAGCCAGTAAATGTGGCCAGCAGCTCCATTCCTGCCCGGCTCTGGGCCCTGGGCCTTGCAGGCTGGACATGAAACAGCTGGAATGGGTCAGGAAGCTGGAATTTATCTTCAAGGCTAGTTTATACATTCCCGAGTGTCCCCTTTCCCCTCTGCCCTCCTTTACCCCCACCACAGTTTAATCTTACTGGCCCCTGTCCACTCTCTATCATTCTGTTTCCCCAACACCCCCTCATAGCCTTGTCACCTGCCCCTCGATCACCCTTCCGAGTTGCTTACCTCGAATATCACAATACACTACAAACGGCTTGAGGGGGCCACTGCCATCAGGATCAATGGTGAAGTTTCCAGAAGTTTTCCCACTAAGCCGATAAGCCTCACAAGATTCTTTATACAATGCTGGTAGGTCATGCAGTAGAGAAAAGGTAACTGTGGGGTCAGAGGGCTAGGAGGGCAAACCCCGCCATCTCTAGCAGCCTCATGATCCCAACCGACCTTCTCCTGACCTCCCCCACCCCTGACTCTTCCCCATACCCAACGGGCTTACGTTGGTGGCAGGTCTCCCCCTTGTAGCCTGTTAGTTCACAGTAGCAAATGAAGTCATCCCAAGACTGGTAGCAGCGTCCGTCATGCTCACACATGTTAGGGTTGCACCTAGGAAAGGGGGTTAGTACCAAGCGAAGGAGCCTTATTGGGAGCTTGAGAGTGGGGTCTGATCCCTACAAGCTTCATTCCCAGCTCCTGAGAGCACCAGGGCCCCGTGAGACACACCCAGCTAGCTACCCTGTATAAGCCTAAATACTGAGACATTAGGCAGGCCTCAGGGTTCAAGTACTACTGTTTCCCCTTCCGCAAAACAACAAATAATGCCATATTCCTCCTGGCCCCCCCCAAAAAAGAAAATCCTCTAGGACCAAAACCAGGTGCTTCATTTCCATTCTGAGCATATGTCACTATTAGGGAAGAAACAGGAGGTAATAGGTCAAGGAGGAATCATCTCCAGGTGGGAGACTAAGGAGCTGGGACCAGGAGAGAGGAGCTTATTGAGAGAGTCCACACCCATTAGGAGACCATGGAGGAGGGCTTTGGGGGGATCGCCTCTTACAGGGGGAGGGGCTTCTGGATACCTATCAGTGATGCCACATGTGTCAAAGAGGACCTCAGTATAGTATCCAAGCCGCCGGCCCTCCACCAAAGTCAGGTTGACCAGTTGACCATCCACCTTGAGCAGCTCCATGCAGCCATGGAATGCCGTCTGGTTGGAGTGGCAGCCCGATGGACTGGCTGGCTTGGGACAACCTGGAGCAACCACCCCTGTGAGGACCTCCCCCTGGGAAGACCCCAGAGACCCTCCCCCAGGGAGATGTCAAGGGAAAGCCAGACACAAGGAAGGAAGGAAGGAAGGAGGGAGGCCAGTAGCCAATGGCAATGACCTTCCAGTCCCATGGCCACCGAGGGGAAAGAGGGATTTATCCCTATACAGCTCTCCATGTAGCCCTGTCTGGGTGGACTTAGGTGGGGTCTTCCCATCCAGAGACATGGGTATGGCCAGTGGGCCCCAACTTACCCCCAAAGAAGTACGAGGTCCCTGTACGGATCAGCAGTGGGTATGAGACCCTGACCTCTGCCCCCTCCACATCATCAATGCTGATAACTGCGTGATTCTCCTGTGCCACGAAATTCACCTCATGCCAAAAGCCATCATTCAGGCGGTAGCCTGGACGGGAAAGGAGGATGGTGTGGGTGGGGAAAGCACTATGCTCCAGAAGAGTGTCTTGAATGGGAAAGCAGCAACCCCACACTGTGCCCCAACAGCAGCCTATGTACCCCTATTACTACACTTATCACACTGCATGCTGGTGAGATCTCTGAACATCTCTCATTGCTATCCATGACCTGAGCAGCTAAGGTAGGGTCTGCAAAGTCATAAGTGGATAACAAACAACTCCAGAGACCCACTGGAACTGGAGAATACCACGGCTCTCAGCCTTCCTGCTTCTCCCAACACCCTTAGCTGCTCAGAGCTGCTCCCCGACCCAGCTACCTCCAACCACTCCCACTTTCCCAGGGTCCAGGGACCTGCCCTGTTCCCTGCACTCCTTCACCCTTCTCCAGTATGTAAAGGTCTCAGGCCAGGCCTACAACCTCCCCAGCTGTCCTGTGCACTTCTCTGACCTTCTCTGTGCCTCTCCCAACCCTCTATCCCTCACCAGCAGCAAATTGAAGTTTCTTCCTGCCAGTCTGCGCGACGGACACGTTGACCTGCCCTTCACTGAGCATCAGCTCCACATGGCCCAGCCCGTCCCCCAGGAGGGAGAAAAGCAGCAGCCCGGTGAGATCCCAGGTGCGGAAGCGAAAGGAGACTGCCAGGCGGCCGCGGCGAGGGAAGCCAGGCACTTGCACGAAGTTGTGAGGACCTCCGAAGTTGATGGGGTGAGGAACCGGGTCCAGGCAACGGAATGCCACCTTACCCTGGGGTGAGAGTGAGGAGGATCCATCAGCACCCGCGAGCCGATGCGCCGTCCCGCCTCTACTGGGAATTCAATTTTCATTCTGGTTTAAGACCCTGGCCACAGCTCTCCCTGGGTGAGAGGTGGGGGTTAGACCTCCAACCCTGTTTCCAGCCCCCCCAAAATACTTCGGCTGTGGAGGGGTCTCCAACCAAGTCGGCCCTCCGGAGTCTCCGCCCGCTCTCTGGCTATTGCTCATCTACACCGTCTCCAGGGTGACCGCTTCCTTCCCTTCCTTCCAGAGTCTCGAGAGGCAGTTTTCCGCAGGCTTGCCGGTAGCGGCGCTTGATCAGGCGCTTCTGAGTTAGGTTGGGCGAGCACACCAGAAAAGCCTTGCATTCAAGTCCCTACTCAGTCACTGCGCAACTGCGGGACCCACAGCCGATTCACTCCCAAGGTCTCTGCACCTGTTTTCCTCTTTATTAATTGAGGTGGTCGGACTGGACCACGGCTGCTTAACTGGGGCGTTAGGGGAGTGGCCTTTGCCCGTCCTATGAGTCCGTGTTGTCTCCCCTCCACCCCCACTTGAGCATCTGGCTGTGAAGAGAGGGGTCCTTGGCTTCTATCTGCTTCTCAAGACCTCTTCCCTCTCCGCCTCTTTGCTTTCCAAGCGGCTCTGATGTCCCGTCCTCCCAGATCCCCCTTGCCCACTGGCCTCGAAGGTGATCCGCGAATGGCGCCTCACGGCCAGGTCCGCGATGTTGACTCGATTGAAGATTACGTTTTCCATGCAGCCGCGGAAATTATGCCGATAGGCAAGGTTCTTCTGCGCGGCGCCCACCAGACCCCCGATGAACATCTGCGGGTGGGGTAGGGAGTGAGATTCCCGGGGTGTGGGAGCGCGAGGGCCTTTGCCCGCCCTCCTCCGCTCTGCACTTTCCTAAGCTCCAGGGCCGGCTTTATAAAAGACGAAAAACACACACTTCCCGGGGCTCCGTATTAAAGCTGGAAGCTCGCAGGGCCTCCTGAGGCTTGGGTTCTAGCTGACTCCACCACGGATTGGCCCACATTCTTGAGTAAGACAGGTAACCTATCTGGGATTCTTTCTCTGCAGATCCGGCCCACTGTCTTGACCAATAGGTCCATCCAAAGGAGACAAGTTTCTCATCTTGCCTGATCCCCCAAATCCAATTTCCATACCCCATCCCGGTAGCTCTGTGGCACCCTGCAACCTGTATGCTAACAGCAACAAAGAGGAAAACCCCAGGCCTTTCTGTGCACCACAAGTTTGCCAAGAGCTAAGATATTCAGGAACCAGAGAACAAGATATTATCTCTGGTAAAGAAAAGTACTGTCACCCACTGACCACCCAGCACTCCATTCAACCAAAGTTTGCCTCCCACCTCTGTTTACCTCTGTTTCCAGGTTCAGTTTCTCGAAGTCACCATTGAGGACAAAGCGTTGCACATAGCCATCTAGAGTGAGGTTTGCTTCTCGGCCAAATCGGTCCACTCGCACATAATGCCAGTGCTGGTCATTGAGGACACCTCCGGCGCTCACTGTGGTGTGACCTGGCCTTGGCTGGATGGGGCTGCTGCCTGGTGGTGGGGTGGGACAGGGTCAGACCTCAAACCTGGAGCACCCCAGGTAGCCCTAGCCCTCAGGTGGATCAGCAGCTGGCAGAACAGAAGAGAGGCTGCACAGGTCCCAGGGCAGCCAGGGAGGGTGGGTACACAGAGATTGGGCCACCCAGAGCTTTGGATGAAGCAATGGCCATTGGAGAGTGTGCAGTTTAGGATTAAGTCATTTAACTTATCTGAGGCCCTCTTTTCCTATCAGTAAACCTTGGGGCAGATAGCTTCTTCTACCTCATCATGTGGATGTTATGAAAAGCTATTGAAAAATAACTTTTTGAGTGTGGGTATGTATATGTATATGTATATGCATATATATATATATATATATGTGTGTGTGTGTGTGTATGTAAATATAATGGTTTTACAAGAAGAAACAGACCGAGGATTGCCTTATGCAAGGTCACACTGCTGGTAGGTGGTAGACCTGAGACTGGAATCCAGTTTTCCAGATCCAACACCCAGTGTTTTGCTAGCACCAAATTCTATAAGAAAAACGCTGGCTGAGGGTGAAAGGAGACGAGGGAGGGAGAACCGGAGGCAGACACAGGGTTTCTGGCCAAACTGGTGGTGAGTCCTAGCTCAGTCCTAGGTGGGCAACCCCTGGCCCAGATGCAGGATTTGGTATTTAAAAAACCCAACAACCTGGCTTTGAGTTCTGCAGCTTACTAGTGGCTTGACTTTGGTCCACACAATAAGGAAGGAGATGAGGGGTGGGCCTCTGGAGAAGGTGTAGGTAGCAGAGGGGCAGGAGAGCCTTGGGGTTCACACCCTGGGTTGCTGAGCTCACCCAGGCTCATGTGCAGCAGCAAGTGCGCCCCCTGCAGCTCGAGTGTCACGTAGTCGCCCTGGGCTCCCTCGGCATGCAGCAGGAGCCCGTCCTTCTCTTCGGTCTTGAAGCTGAAGGCAAATACGTCCCACAGGCTCCGGCTGACCCCTCGCGGGAAGCGGTATGAAATAGCATCATCGCCGTCGAAATAGAGCACATCGGACTCTGCGCGAAAAACAGTAAGTGGGGCAGGGACCAGGGAGATTGCCTCCCGAGGCCCCCGCCACGACCTCCGCACCCTTACTGTAAGGGCAGCCATAGATGCCGAGTCTCAGGCCGATCTTGCCGCGTGGGTTCCAAGCCAAGGGCACGATGCGGATGTAGCGCGCGGTGAAGTGGTAGTGCAGGTCGTGGCGCACCACCGCCGACTCGTTCACGTTCCCGAAGAAAGTCTGAGAGGGGAGGGAGAGAAGTCACCAGGTCCCCCCACCTTTTGCTTTGTTTCTCTACAGCCTCTCAGCCCACAGTTATCATCAGCCAATCTCTGCTTTCACAAAGCAGACACTTCTTGCTCTCCCCTGCCTCCATGGCTTCATGAAAAGTTTTCCTAGCCTAGAGTGTTCTCCCTCAGCATCCTATTATTTCCTCAAAGCTTAACTCAGATGTGACCTCCTTCAAGATCTCCCAGATTTTACCCTCAAAGTATGGTACAAACCCTTTCATTCAATAGTGTCTTGCACATTTGGTGAACTAACGGTCCCTCTGGACTAAGTCCCCCGAGTGGAAGGCACTGCCCCTCATCTGTGCCCTCACAACTGCCACCTCCCCCGTCCCCCCACCCCCGCCCCAGGCTAGTGCCCAGCCCAGGTCACAGAACTGAGGAGGTTCCCCAAGTGTAGGCGCAGGAGGCCTGGAGTACCGCGTTGTGCCCTTTCTGGTAGAAGGGCGTCCAGCTGTCCACCCGGTCGCCATAAAGCATCATGTAACGTGTGACCCAGTCCCACGAGTTAAAGGAGCCCTGCGTAGCCACCGCCCGTATCCGGTGCTTCTTCATTAAGTCGATCTGCAGCCATGGATTCGGGTCCCCAGTCCGGGGAGACCATCCGCTTATGCCTATAAAAGTGGCAAGGGCTGTCGTCACTGACTCGCCCGTCACGCCAGCCCTCCGGAGTCCCCCACCCTGCCAAGGGGCGGCGCCGCGCGCTCACCGTGCAGCCGGGCAAAGCGCGGCGCAGTGAAGAGCCCGTAGTAGGAGGAGGCGCCCAGCGAGCGTGCGTACAGGGGCCCGACCAGCTCCTCATCGCAGCCATCTGGGTTGGGGGAACCGACATGTTGGTGAGAGTAGCCCCTCCCAGGTCCTTCCAAAGGCCTAGCACACTGAGCAACTGTAGTTGCTTCTCTGTCCCCCAGCAGGCAACACAGCCCTAACTAAAGCCGTCTCCTCAACCCAGGCTGCAGCAACAGCTGCTAACTCAGGGGAGGCTGCCCTCTCCTTCCCAGGGAACCCCTAGGCCAGACCCTCCCTAGTCCTCTCCCTGCCCAGATACCAACCAGCCCTTATTCAGCACTGCCTGAGACACAACCCCAAACCTCAGCATCTTTCAGAACCTGAGTCGGCCTAAGACACCAATCCAGCCCCAGCCTGCCGAGCACCCTCACCAGCTCCATGTCCAAACTGAGCGTCAATCAGGGCCACCAAATTCTGCTCGGATCCCAGCCCCCAAATCCAGCCCCATCCCCAGCCCTAAACGCTAGCCCCTGGACGAGCACCAAGTCCAGCCCCAGCCCCTGGCAAAATCTTAACCCTAGCTCCGATCACCAGTACCACCCTTATCCCCAACCCTCAAACCCAGGCACCAGCTCCGGCTAGGATCCCAGTCCCAAATCCCATTCTGTCCCCCGCTCTGAGCCCAGCCCTAGCTCCGGGCGCGTGCACCAGCCTCGGAGCTGCATTGCGGAGCGCGGGGGAGAGGCAGGAAAGGATAGGAGAGAGCGAGCGAGCGCCAGCGGGGAAGGGCCTCGCGACCACCCAGCCGCAATGCGGTGCAGGACCCGCCCTGCAGGCTTTGGACTACCGGGCCCAATCTTGCCTCTCTCTCAGCCCCACACTCACAGTAACCCCAGCCCTGGGCTTCTGAGACCGCAGCGAGCAGGATACAGAAGAGCCAGAGATGCATCATGCACGGCTGACAGGTCCCGGCGGCCGCCTCCCAGTGCCCGCCTTCGGCTTGAGCTCCAGTTCCAGTTCGGACCCCCAGCTCTCCCCTCCTGGGGTTCTCGGCAGATCGCTGTCTCTTCTCCTTACCCACCCCTCCCTCTTTCCCCTCTCCCCAGCCTTGCCCCCTTCTCTCTTCCTGTGGTTCCTGGTTTTCCGCTGTTCTCTTCTCTCCTTTCCTCCCTCTCTCCTCTCACCTCCCCCCTTCCCCAGCCTCTCCAGGCACGCGCCGCTTGCCCGGACCCCGCGCAAGCGCGCGCCTCAGCCCTGCTGCGAAAGGGCGGGGGTGGAGAGCCTCCAACCATCGGGAAATACCCTAAATAACCCAAGGCTGGCAGGGTCTGTGGCAGCAGGAGTGAGGGGAGGAAGGCTAGGGCTGGCCGTGGGGTCTTGAAGAATCCAGGCGGGGGCGTGCTTGGAGATGGGAAGAGTAAGTAAAAGAATCTTAACATTTTTAGAAGGCAAATCATGCTCCAGGCACACATGCTAGGCACCCTCATAACCGTGTTAAGTCAGCATTTTTCCCTCACTCCACTTTGCAGATGAAAAACCTGTGGCTCAGAAAGATAAAAAAAAAAACTTATTGAAGCTCACACAAGTAGCATGCAAATGATGATATTCCGAAACAACTTCTTTCCAATGGCAGGAAAAAGAAAAAATATTTTTAGAGTGTGAAACGGGAAAGTTACCTAAAGAGAGCCCACAGACCCTAATCACCACGCCCCCTTGGCCCCTCACTCCGCCCCTTCCTTCCTGTCCCACTACTTTAACTTCTCTCCCCAGTGGCTACACCTCAGAAACCTGTGTAGCCAGAGATGGGGACCGAACCCACAGAGCAGGTGGGAATGGGGGAAGGGGTGGAAGGGTTACAGAGAGGGAGGGTAAGATGAAGGGATGAGATTCGCCACCTGGCAACAGGCCTCTGCCATGCTATGACCTATCCAGGATGCCTGGAGCCCTCTGGGACCAGGGGCCCTCCAGATAGATGGGCCTGGAGGATGGGGCTGGGGCTGAGGGAAATGGGAAGCTGAATCTAGAGGTCCCTGGTCCCAGATCAGTCCAGATAACCTGAACCCAAGTCCTTGAGACCCCCTTGTCATGAGTAGTTTAGCGCACTTGTATTGGAGGTAGAGGTGAGGAGGAAAGAAGGGAAAAGAGACATAGAAACCCTCTCTAGACCACGCATGGAGTTAAGAGATCAGTCTGAGGCAAAGCCTGCATGTGGGTGTTCTTCCAGGAGAGGGCGCTGCAAATGCAACTGAAGCTCCAAAATGTATGAATAACACAAATGCTTGGCCTAAGGAGAGCACAGATGCTTCACATCCATTATCTTCCTTATTTCAAACAATTCTTACTTCCAAGGATGGAGCCGAGTGGGCTGGTCAGGACTTCTAATACCTATTAGGCAACTGAGATCCAAAAAGAGTAAGTGCCTTGCTTAAGTTCATCCAGGAAGCTGGGTGCAGAGGCAGGAGGGGTGCAAGGGAAGCAAAGACCTGTTGAGGGTGTGCTAGGAAGTTTGGAGAAGAGTTTATATCTTCTCCCGGTGTACTATTGTACCTGGTCGCGTAGGAACTGTCAGCTTGGAAGCCATGTGTGGGAGGGGTAAGTGTGTATGAAGATGTAGTATAAGATCTCTCTTCTCATTTGACCTCCCCAGGTCTCCTGGGGCCCCTACTCTGGTGACGAGGAGGAGGCATACTCGGCAGAACCACTACCAGAGCTCTGCTACAAGGAGGATGTTCAGGCCTTTAGTCGCGCCTTCCAGCCCACTGTCTCTTTGACGGTTGCTGCACTGGGTCTGGCTGGCAATGGCCTGGTCCTGGCAACCCACCTGGCAGCCCGACGTGCTGGCCGCTCGCCCACCTCCGCCCACCTGCTCCAGTTGGCCCTGGCCGACCTTCTGCTGGCCGTGACCTTGCCCTTTGCCGCAGCCGGGGCTCTGCAGGGCTGGAGTCTGGGAAGTTTCACCTGCCGCGCCATCTCGGGCCTTTACTCCGCCTCCTTCCACGCCGGCTTCCTATTCCTGGCTTGTATCAGCGCCGACCGGTACGTGGCCATCGCGCGGGCCCTCCCAGCAGGACCGAGGCCCTCCACGCCTGGACGCGCACACTTGGTTTCAGCCATCATGTGGCTGCTGTCGCTGCTCCTGGCGCTGCCTGCTCTCCTTTTCAGCCAGGACGGTCAGCGGGAAGGCCAGCGACGCTGCCGTCTCATCTTCCCTGAGGGCCTCACGCAGACGGTGAAGGGCGCGAGCGCCGTGGCGCAAGTGGTCCTGGGCTTCGCGCTGCCGCTGAGCGTCATGGCGGCCTGCTACGCACTCCTGGGGCGCACGCTGCTGGCCGCCAGGGGGCCGGAGCGTCGGCGCGCACTGCGCGTAGTGGTGGCCCTGGTGGCGGCCTTCGTGTTGCTGCAGCTGCCTTACAGTCTCGCCCTGTTATTGGATACCGCCGACCTACTGGCTGCCCGAGAGCGGAGCTGCCCTGCCAGCAAGCGCAAGGATCTGGCACTGCTGGTGACCGGGGGCTTGGCTCTCGCTCGCTGCGGTCTCAACCCTGTGCTCTATGCCTTTTTGGGCCTGCGCTTCCGCCAGGACCTGCGGAGGCTGCTACGGAGTGGGGGCTGCAGCCCAGGACCTCATCCCCGCAGCCGCTGCCCCCGCCGGCCCCGCCTTTCTTCCTGCTCGGCTCCCACTGAGACCCAGAGTGTCTCCTTCTGGGACAACTAGGGCTGCGATCAAGAGCAGGGGAGGGTTGAGGAAATGATTCCAGGGAGGGTTGTGGAAAGGGGAGTAGGTGGTAGGACCTAAAGGAATTGTTTCTGTACTTTGTCACATTAAGTTGATAACATGGAAATGAGATGCAACCCAACAACTGTTACTATTTTTGAGTCACTGACTTGGAAGTGATTTGTGGCAGGTCGGAGCCGGTCGGTTCCCCCCTCCGCTCTCCACCGTGCTTGGCTCCAAATGGAAGGCGCTGAGAGCATGGGTGGGGGTGGAAGGCTGCTGAGCCTGCTAAAGCTCTAGGCACTGACACCCCCTCCACCTTCACCCGGTCTCTTCCAACAGAGGTGAGGTATTGAAGCTGCCAGGCAGGAGGAGCGGGAGTTCCTCTTGAAACAGCGTAAGGAAGAGCTTTCTAACAACCAGAATGCTATCCAGTAATGGCTGCCATAACAAGCACCGAGTTCCCGGCCTCTGGAATGTTCAGGCTGAGGTTGTAGGGCACTGTGTGTGCCTGTGCGTGGTGTGGGTGTAGGGAGAGGGCACAGGAGATTCCCATTTTGGGTGGGCTTTTGGGTTAGTTTACCACCTTACAGTCCCTTCTAAGGTTCTGTAGTGGAAAAAAAAAGTAATTTAAGAAGTTGAATCGGAGATTTTTCACCTTGGAGAAAAACCAAGGGGAGAATTCCAGTTTTCAGATTTCCAGAGTTGTTATCGCGGGCACGGTGGGGGTGACTGCTGTTCTCCACCTTCCCTGGAGACAGCGTCAGAGGAAATGCACTGAGCCTGCAGGAAAGAGAGGTCAGACATCGGAAAGAACTTCCCTGCAGGCAAGGCCTGGGATCGAGGCGGGGAAGAGAGTATAATCTCTAGTACATGGTTGTGGTGTCTCCATTCCTAAGAACCCTCAGCGCAGGCAACTCTCATCAGGGGTGAGGGCAAGCCTGGGATGGCCTCCAGAGACGGTCGCATTGATTCCTGGTCTTTGTTTTACGCAATCACGACAGTCAGGATGGTGCTCACGTGCGACAACTCTCTCGCACTTTAATATCCGGTCAGCAAAGTTGCCCTAACCAACCACTCCAGATTAGAGTCTGGGGACCGGGGCGAGAAGGGCGGGGCGGGGCTGGGAGATCTCAAGGGAGGTGCTGGCCTAGACTTCCACGCCCTGTCCCGCCCCGCCCAGTTCGGGCTAGCCTTCCCAGAGCCTTAGGTAGCTGACACAGAGAGCCTCGGCCTCCAGGGCCCAAGATCCAGGGAAGGCCCGGAGATGGCGCCGATCCTCAAAGGGTCTCACATGCCAACCACTGGGGGACAACCTGGAACCCTCCACCAGAGACCGCGGGAATCGCCGCTGAGTCAGCAACGCACGCGCGCGCCCGTGGTCGCCCGGGCCCCGCCCCATCAGCGGCCCCGCCCCGTACGCTTAGCGCCTCGGTTAACCCTTTCCTACACAGAACCGCAGGCTCTTCTGCAGAGGCCTCCACT
The DNA here is from genome assembly GCA_032199065.1 of Smutsia gigantea. Taxonomy (NCBI): domain Eukaryota; kingdom Metazoa; phylum Chordata; class Mammalia; order Pholidota; family Manidae; genus Smutsia; species Smutsia gigantea. Next base: position 120,488 of record JAVSCE010010160.1, read on the forward strand.
TATTTGAAGACTACAGAATTCCCTAGAATCCCAAGTCACTCTCCCCACCGTAATTCAGTGAGCTGTGCGCTCTAAATTAGATTTTTTCCCTGCCTAGTTTTGCACTTTCCCCGGAGTCTTGGCCTCAGCTTCTTCACCTCGAAAAGGAGGTGACTCAGTTGGAAGCATCCAGGGGAGGACGGCCACCTCTAGAGCTGTGCCTGGCGCCGAGACCCTAAGAGGAATTCAGAGGGCAGCGGTCGGGGCCTTCCCCTTTGCCCTATGCTCTTCGTTCTCCACAGCGCCTTCTCAAGAGGGTTTTGAATATGTTGGTTGGTAAGCCAATAGTTAATAGAAGGGCATGAAGGCGGGCTTCCGTGATGTCACTAGCACTTCGCGTCCTACCTCAGAGGCAGGGGGTGGCTAACATCGCACCGCCTCCTCCCTCCCTACACCCCTGCCCCTCCCCGCTGTCACTAAGCCAGAGACACATGATGCAAACCGCCGCGGTTTCAGTAGCCTGATTGGTGGCCGCTCCCGGCGCCGGCCACAGGTATTGGGCAGAGGAGGCTGTGACGAAAACTGGACCCTACCCTGTAAAGAAGGGAGGAGAGAAAGAAGAGAGAAGGGCCCCCCCCCCGGAGGGGAGGGGGTTGGGGAGGCGGGGTCCCGGCGCTGTGCTCGCGCCCCTAGCGCGCCAGTCCCGGGGCTGCAGGGAGCGCAGCGCGCGCGGCCCGGGCCCCGGCCACCGGACGCCCTACCGGACACGACCCTTCCTGGAGCTTGGACAACTGCCCACCTCGGACACTGCACCGGACACTGCCCCCCACAGAGCTGGACCCTACAACGGACACTACTTCCCAGCTCCGGACATTGCTCCCTGCTCTCCCCCCTACCCCGCCACCTGGGCCCTGGACGCTTTTCCCCCTCCCCCTCCGGGGGCCCAGACACTGAGCCCCCCGCAGGCTCTAGCGAACGACCCCTTCACCCCAGAGCTAGACACTGCCTCCCCCCTGTCCCCCTCTCGCTTCCCCTCCTCCCGTCTCCTCTTTCACTCGCCTGCGTCGGAGCCCGGCCAGTTTCCCCGACCCCCTGCAGCTCGGCCCCTGCTGCCCGCGCCCCCATCCCCCGGCTGCTCGCCCGGATGCCTCTCCCCGGGGGATTGTGGTGGCTGCTCTGCTGCCGTCGAGGCTTTACTCTTCTGCACCGGGACTACGGGGACGGCGAGTTTAGCGGGGACGGGGACGAGGACGAGGACGAGGAGACCTTTGAGCTACGGACCCCGAGTCCAGCGGGCGGCGGGAGGGTAAGTCCCGGGGGGTTTGGAGCCTTGTCTCGATCCGTCTTACTACAACTGGCCGTCACGCCTGATCCTGCCCCAGACTCCAGCCAAACGCC